>JAPYZJ010000393.1:0-58462 GCA_030522765.1 Ophioninae sp. B BG-2022a
AAAATAAAAATAATGAGCTCGTTTTTTGGATGACAGAAGCGAATGGCGGGTTGACGCAGTTACTTTTCAAAAGTCGAAAAATAAGAAGCACCCTACTAGGTATAAGAAAATACTTTTCTTCATCAATTTTCCGAAATCATCTTTCGCCTTTCTTTAGCTTCCCAAGGTAATTCGGATCATCTTTTCATTATATTGGATTGGAGATACGGTCCGATTACTTATTGGCGTAGAAAAATGGTCCGTACGGATGCGAGAATAAATCACCTTCCGGACAATACCTTCACGATCGTTGGGGTTCCATTAGATTTCCCGCGACTAGAAAGCAAAGCACCACTCATTTCGCTATGATGAGATAGCGAGATTTTTCCCTCTCGAAGTTTAGCCTCGCTTCGTTTGTTCTTTGTCCCGAGTGATTCTCTAGCGTTTCCCCTATATAACAGAAGTGGTACAGTTGGAAAGGTGAGGTGAGGTGAAAAGGGAAAGAAGGAATTTTTGATGTTAGCTCGAATCATCAATACCATCAATGACTAACGGAATTCGCTTATAACCGTCCTCCAGTCGGGGAGAATCCAATTATTCAATTCGTAGACTGATTGCACAATAATTCTCTTGTTCATCGCTCGTAGAGAAAGCTCACAATGCTGTTGTGGACAATGTTAAAGCTCTCCTCGGAATATTATTTGGAAAAGGGTGAATTCCCGAAACTTGACATGATTAATGGTCATCAGTATTAATACTTTTCTGCACGGGTCATTAATCTTTATATCAGGTCACTGTGCCTCAACTATCCTTAAAATTGTATTTCAATTATTTGAAAGAGAGATAATTGAACAGTCCATAGCTGACATATTTTATTCGACGAAAGGCGATCAATTAGAAACTGTATTTTTGGATCTTTCGGCATTTTTCAAATAATTCAAATTATCATGTGGTACAGGTGAAAAAATTTCGGAAATAACGAGAGGCAGCAAATAGGAAAATATCACTTCTCGTTTTCGTCTCAATTCCATTTCACGAGTGTGCAATCGTTTTCTAGATAGCTGTACCGATAAGACAGCGAAACGTAATAGTGGCTATTTTCTTTATCGTCACAACCACATGTTCACGATTCCAGGGTTCAAACGTGTGTTTGCGTGTGCATATACATATATGCAGACTTAACAATCGAGAGCAGGAAAGCTACGTGGAAAAACTTGAGAATACAACCGTTTGTTTCTTCATATGCGTTTGTGGAGTCCTCCATCGACAAAGTCCGTTGAGTCGCATTAAGGATACACAGCTCGTAAGGTACAAAGAGAAATGGACTTTTTGTGTTGCATCTCCGCTGGTAGCGCTGAAGCTTCATTATTCATTTTTTTGCCTGCTCGGTTCGCTAAAATATAGTACCCTCGAAGAAATATATTCCGCGGAATATTGTACCTACGTGTCCTTTTGTGATATTTTACGTATGCAAGAAAGAATTTTCGTTGGCACGAGTCGGTTGGTATAATGGAAATTCTGTATTTCCTCTTATTACTGGTCTCTAGGTATGCCAGCTTGGATTTGATGGAATACCATTGGTGATTATTGCAAATCTCATAACTCTGGTCCTAATGTACCTTTGTACGTGATTTTGACGCTTTTTGTGGTACAAAGTGCTAGAAAACCTAATAGAGTCCTACGTTGAAGACGTATGTGAAACATTGTGGCATATAGTGTAATATAGAATCCTCCGGTGACATTCAAGTCAGACTATAGAGGATAGAGATTGAACTGGTTGGACTGCATCGAGCCATACTGGCTGTAAAAGTTCTTCATCGACGTAGCTGTACTTTTTGCTTCCAATCGCTGCAGGAGGTTGATAATCGAGGATCGTTAAATTGATGAACGTCGCGTCTGGGTTCGCCAGGAACCATAACCTTATGTGCAGGGCATACATAGAAGAAAGTGGTGGATTCTGGGCAGTCCGAGGACGCCAGGGTAGTTTGAGTGTAGAAAGCTCTTCCTCGCTCACCCGTATCAGCGAGGAGGCTGTTGCTCTCCCAGCGGTAGTCATGGCAACAGGTGGTGGGTCTTTCCGTGCGACCCTCACATCGACTCTGTTACTACCCGCTTTCACTATTTCACAGCTGTCTCTCGTCTTTCCGAGTCTCTCACACCGATGGCTTCACCTTCTTTCGCCTCATGTAACCCGAACACATCGAACCGTTTTCCTATCACTTCCAATTCGCTCTTACTTCTTCAGTCACCATCTCGGCGTCGCTCGCTCTCAAATCTACACCATCATTCTTCCCTCACAGCTTCGGATACCCGACGAGAGCCAACTCTACCTCTCGTTCAAATGGATCTCGAGATAAGGTGTCAAGGCTGCTCACGTTTAGGACGATTTTAGGGGCAGAAGCCAACCGATCAATTATCCCCAGGTTTATACCGTTTCCGTGTCCTCAAATTTGGCCAACCTCAATGATAGAGAATGAAGCTATTAGCAACGAGAAGCGTTCACGCGAACGTCGAGTGCACGAGGTGGGCTTGGCTTGACGTTGCTCCAGATTTCCTCCAAAGTTTCCAACATCGTGATTAAAAACTGTCTGGCGATAGTAAAAACGGTGGGTCGCAGACGGTTCGTAGGTACTTCACCAATGAATGTAATTCGGCAATGGCACGAATCTGTCGTACCAGTTGGGGCCGCTGAAAAAAATGTTTTCCACAAACTCCAACGTGGACCGAGAATGAAAGTCCAGGAGGAGAGCTGATGGCTCGTCCTGTTGATGGATCAGCCCCCGGCTGATCAACGTCACTGGGAAACTCGTGATTGATTGATATCAGAACCTACTTCACTATTCGGATAATCACGAACTTCGGAGGGGGATACGGAACAAACTAGAGTGGATTCGTGGTCTTGGCTGTCTATTACTGTTGAATAATAGAAGTATATGCATACGAGAGATTTCCGCAGCACCGAATGAATCTCTGCAGCGTTTGACGTCATTGCCTACGAATGCATGAGTAACATTTTTTTCTCTACTCCATCCTTGGCCGAAATAACGAATGTGTGTTTTGGAAGGGATATCCAGGTATTTGCTCGGCTCTCGTTTCTATTTACATACCTCCACGTATATCGTATTATCGTGTAAACGACCTCATCCTACGAAAAAGCGTCCCTGCAACTGGAGTCGTAAGTCCGACAGTGATCCACTAATTCAGTGGTTGGCTAATGTGACAGTTGGTTCTCGGGGCATAATTCACAAACGTCAAAAACGAGAGTGCTCTTTAAATAAAGTAGATCGTTAAGTCTGTAATCAGCAAAATGTTCCAGGTATTTTTCAACGACTCGGTATGGTGAACCTAGAGAGTTGAGAGCCATCAGGGAATCCAGTCTGCCTTTTTCCATACTTTTTATTTTTCATGTTTTCCCTATCGTTCGAGTCCACTCCTTTTTCTCCTTCTTTTCGTTGGAAGGAAATAGCACCCTCGTTATTTATTATGCTCGAGATATCGAGGTATGTGGGGGATGCGGCTTGGAACTTTTCCTCCCGACTAGGACATACGATTGAACGTATGGAATTCCTTGGAGAGCACAAGAGGATCCGAGAAATTGTCCAGTATCTCCTATAATTAGAAGTACCTGCCTCTCTTGTTCCTCTCTCTCGTCCTCTTCCATTCTGGGTACCCTTGATGGCTTGTTACTGGATCTCCTTGCACTTTACAATTATATGACCCAGCAGGACGCTGTCCAGAACGCAAGGCGATTTCAGTGCCGTGCTATGACCAGTGAAGGCGCCATTTGAGTTTCCCCAGTCGTTCAATTTACAGGCCTTTTCCTCAGTGCTTCAGCTGCGACCTTCACACACGCAGTATTTTTATTGCGTCACCGCGGGGATAAAATTCCAGTGATATTAATATCCGGGCATTTTTACGAGACACGATAAATAGGTCTAGGGATGGCACACGAGAAAGGGCAGGAGAGAGCGAAAGAGAGACAGGATAAAACTCGTAAATATCCATCGATATTTGCCTCACATATTTTTCCGATAACGGCATCGAATGTCCCGATAACAGCCGATATAACGCCCCGATCGCGCGGATACCGTTAAATTATAAATAAACAATCTTGGATCACGCGTGCACAAATCCATGCCACAGGGATGGAATGGCGGGTGTGGGGTGGTTGTGAATTATTGCTTGATTCCACATCCACTGTCTGCCAGTTCTCTACACCAATCCAACAGTCGACGAAGAAGGCTATCATGGCTATCGATAAAACTGCTCGTACCGGGTCATCTCAACATTAAATCCGACATAACGAGTCTACTGAAAGGGTGTATTTAAATACGTTTTATTTCAGATTACTTAACGAATTCGAAATTTCCATAAGAGATTTTTAACCCTAATTGCGAGCAAAGAGATATCTAATCGATAATCAATTAACAATCAAAAAGAATTATTTTCGATACATACGTTGTTTTTTCCTATCTCATTCTATTTCGCAGTTCGCGATCGTATTTTTCAACTATATCTTTTTCCTCGTCTTCTGTCATCGTATTTCCACAATATTTCGTTTCGTTAATTAGAGACCTTCCGACGCCAGTGAAATTGGCAATGTGCAAAGCGAATGTTTTTTTTTTCAAATTCTTTTTAACTCGACGTTGCAATTGATGCAGCGATTCGAGGAGGCTTTTTTCTCTATCGAATGGCATAGGGATTTTGAAGAAGTATTCTACTCGTGCATTCGTATAACTCTTCTGAAGATCAGGCCCAATGATGAGACGTAATCCATACGCAAGCTCTGTGCAAGCACTGGGTAAACCCCGCTGAGTGTAACCAATGTTTTCCGTCGTGGTGAATGCGTTTGATGTTTCACGAGAGTACATCAGGATGAGATGAGTGGGATATGCTCGTTGTGTACCCACCAGAGATGCTTTGGAATCGATATCAAACGGCGCTGTTTCCGTTCCCTTCAGGTACGATTACGTACAGTTGATACAAGTCGTTTAGTACGTATGTGGCAGTATACTCGGTGCCACATACGTACCTCAGTATTTATCTGAGCGTGAGAGGGGTATACGAAATGTCTCGTTACATCGTCATCCGTGAGTTAAACCACTTCTACAGCCGTTTTTCGTAGTACTCGAATACCACCAAAGAGCTAGCTAATCACACTAATATCATAAAGGCGAAAGTTTGTGAGTGTGTATGTTTGTTACTTCTTCACGTCTAAACGGCTGGACGGATTTGAATGAAATTTGACAGGAGGATAGTGTATGGTAACGGGAAATATTGCGGGTGAAACCGCACCGGGCTGCTAAATTCTCGAGTGCAGGAAAGGGCCTGACCGATCTCGATGCAATTTCGTATGTGCCTTCGGTAGGCATAAGAATAGGTTTTTATCTATATTTCAAACCGAAATTCCCGCGGGAACGGGATCTACTGCGGTGTACCTCTAAAACGGCTCGACCGATCTCTATGAAATTTCTTATACAATGTACGTTTGGTAGGTTCTTATCTACTCAATTTAAATTATTTTGCTTCTAAAAATTTGAATAGGTAGATGGACCTTTTTTCAATTTTGATACACAACATAATATCCCTAACCGCGGGTAACACCGCGGGGCGCAGCTAGTGCTAGCTAAAACCGACGAGGATCAATCGCTAATTTAAAGTTGGACGGTCTTTTCTCGCGGATAGCTTTTTTTGATATATCCATTTTTAAGAATGTTCCAAAAACAGCCGTGAATCGATAAAATATTTCGGAAATTTCCAGACGGAAAAGCGAACTCCGAAAAGTTATTCGTGTTGGGTCAGACCTCGCGAGAAATGAATTCCTCTGACGGTTGGTCCTGTTCTCTTTTACCCTCATCGAAAAATTATGTCATCTCGTTGATGCTACTTTCCCGGTAATGAATTTTATACGGAGATCTTATCGAGACGCGCGATAAATTAATTAAACTATTGGATTGCACTTGTACGTGGTACTGGAGAGTGAGATCGTGCTATAAAAGTTTTCCGCTGAATTTCATCGGATCGCAATGCTCTCGTATTATTAATATCCTGACGCACCGTCGGCGCTTTCACACTCGTTCACTTTACTTCCGGAACGGAAATTCACATTTTTTCGAAAAATTATCTCGCGTGAGCCATTAATTTCGAGGTAGATGGTATAGAAATAATGTCGTTTTAGCAAAGCCAACCGGTCGATTCTAAACATATTTTAATATTTATTATTGATAAATAATAAATAATAAATAATAAAAATAATTTTATTGTTATTTATTGATATTTTCCTATGAAATTTTCGTATGCAACTTTCTTAATTAACATACGAATAAATATTCAAACGATTTTTCAACCATCAGTTGAAATACAGTCATAAGAACTGTATAACTATCAGTTATACAGTTCTTCGAATTGAAAGTTGAGTAAGAGATTTTTGTGGTGTTTTCTATTCAAATACTGCGAAGTACTGGTGTCTGATGCCACGAATGAAAGTTTCCAGTGTTTTAATTTTCCACTTTTTCTTCGACTACGAGAGGAAAAGAGAGAAAGAGAGAGAGAGTGAGAGAGCGGTACACTGGGAAAGGGTTGTTCCATAATGGAGGTACTGAAAGTCTCTCAACCAACCATGAAATATATTACACGGAAGATCGAGTCGAATAGTTGACTCAACTGTGTGCGATGCCTCGTGGATGCATCAATGTTGCATTCCGGTGCAAATTCACCGAGCAGCTCGGAACAACTGCATTCATCTCGATGAACACGTTTGAATAAAAAATAGAGACCGAAAAAAAAAAAACACGAAAGACAGGACGAAATGAGGGGTCCACATACTCTCTCATAGGGTTGCATTTTGACACGTCGACGAAGCGTGACGTTGAATACGCGAAAAGGGACAGTCCATTTTCATCAGTAGTTGATGCTCTCGCCCCGGGGATCACGATTCACTGGAGAATTCCTGTACGCTTTCCGCCACTACGATTCAAATCGAGATTTTTCGTTTCCGCCCCTCTATTTGCATAAATATCATGCGAATCGAAACCAGTGTTCGATTGTTGGCAAATCGAATACTCCGCCCTTTCGATCCTCGATTTATTAAAACGAAACAATCTAGCTAACAGCTATTTTTATCAATATTTATATATTATATATTTTCAAATTTTTCAATTAAATGAAAAAAATAACACTGCCAATGGTATGTAAGAATCGAGTTGTCTCGATTGAGAAGTTAGGCTACTGATAAAATAAATAAAAAAAACAATCCGTCATTTGATGTAATCCGAATAAATCCAGCTAAATTCGAATTGACCAGGAAAGTCTCTAAGCAGAACTCTGCTTTATAATTTCAGTGCTTTTGATATTCAGGCTTAGGTTTTTCGCAAAATTCCAATTTTATTTCAATTTTGAATTTGAAAAATCGTGAATAATTCGAGTGTTGCACCGCGAAGGCTACCTCGTCGATTTCCATCCGAACGGTAAAATTGAACCCGGTTTCGACTAGCAGTATTGTCGAACGGGCGTTCTATCTTCGAGCGGTAAAATTCATGAAACGTGACAGTCCATAATAACCGCTCCATCGATCGATTCATACAGTCAGATTCAGATTATACTCAAATTAGACAAGCCCGATTTTTAGCATCAATTTTTATTCGTAACTGCTCAGGATTTCAATATTTGTATAAAATGCTGAATTCTTTCAAACAGGCATGTCTCTGAAGAGCCAACTTCACAAAATC
This sequence comes from Ophioninae sp. B BG-2022a, assembly GCA_030522765.1. NCBI lineage: Eukaryota > Metazoa > Arthropoda > Insecta > Hymenoptera > Ichneumonidae > Ophioninae sp. B BG-2022a. Next base: position 7,707 of record JAPYZJ010000393.1, read on the forward strand.
CATAGCACGCGTCGCATAGATTGACATCCAACATTTCACACGCTCTTTCAATAATCTTTCACACCAAAATCCCTCAGGTCTCCTAAATCGTTGAATTTTAGTGTGTCCTCGAGTGACGCACGTAAAACGCCATCCCGGAGAGTGAGATTAAAGAAGAAACGTAAAGAGAGTGAGGGATAGCCTAGCAATTCTTCTTCTTTCGATATCTCTTTTTGGTGAAATAAAACGCAACGATTTACAACAATTGATGCAGTTATGAGTGGATTGGGCTGGTTATTCCACTTTTTCATTTTTGGTCCTACGACATTGATGGGTAACGGAGTCGAGTGTCATTCTCATTTTTCACGCTTCGTTCTCCAGTTGCTATCTCTCGTCTCTGAGGAACAGTCAACCGGCAGTACGCTGTACGATCCTGTCGTCCTTTACCATCCTCTCTCCCTTTCTTTCATGATCAATGGTTGGCGATTCGATATCCGGTTCCCGAAAATTCCGTCGACCTTTTAGCAACGCTTAACTTTCCGCCCCCCCCCCCCCCTGCCATACACCCACGACTGCATCTACTCGATGAATGCACTCTATCGTGGAACTCCACTTCGATCACTTTTATATACGTCCGACCTAGACTCGACAACGTTTTTTCGATACTCTGAGGGTGGATGAAATCCTGAGATTTTTCATGTTTAACCCTGAACAGTTTTTCTCAAATATCACTTTGACATCTTTCCACTAGATTGCATTCTCCTAGAAACCTTGCGATTTCGTTTTTTTTTCTTTTTTTACGAAAATGAAGGTGTTGACTGTCATCTGTAGGATTTTCTAATGGGATTGTTTCGAACATTAATTCGAGATGGGGTGACTTTCTTAACGACACTTTTATGAAAAGATTATATACGATCTAGTGATTTTTATATACGACCGGCCTAGACTCGACAACGTTTTTTTGATACTCTGAGGGTGGATCCAATCGTGAGGTTTTTCACATCTAACCCTGAATAGTTTTCCTCAAATATCACTTTGACATCTTTCCACTAGATTGCATTCTCCTAGAAACCTTGCGCTTTCGTTTTTTTTCTTTTTTTACGAAAATGAAGGTGTTGACTGTCATCTGTGAGATTTTTTAATGGGATTGTTTCGAACATTAATTCGAGATAGGGTGATATTCTCAACGACACTTTTATGAAAAGATTATATACGATCTAGTGATGGATTTCTCCACCGTGTCGACAAACTGCTAAAAAAAAATAAAAACTTTGCGAAATTGTTCTCCTTGATAGTAGTTGACAATAGCCACCTAACAAATTTCACCATATCAAAAATCACGTTCAAAGTACACTCGAGGAGTGATGTTGTATATGAAAATTTCATCAGTCAGTCAAAGTATCCAAGTTTCCAGAAGCGATAACTATACATAGAAGACCACAGTGTTACCATGGTAATTCATGAAAATTTTAATGAAGCGTTATGGATGAAGGTTGTAGCGAAATGAAAATCCTGCAAAGAGAATGATGATGAGGCAAAAGAAGAGAGAGGCGAGAAAACAAAGAATTACCCAGCAGAAGGTGAGTTTATAGAAATTAGAAAGATACAGCAGCAGAAGAGTTGAAAAAAGGAGGTGAATAATTAACAACGAAAGTGGAATTACCGAATAAAAATAGAAGCGAACTCGTTAAACATGTTTACAATCTACGATTTATTCGGAATCCCTTTGTAATTCTTTCTTTTGTAAAATATTGTTTCCTCCAATTAAATATCCTGTTTTTGCAAGTCAAAGGTACGAGCGTTCAAGAGGTTCGCACTTTTAAACAAAACAAAAAAACGTAGCGGTGATAAAACAGACGTTGGCGAAATTAAACAAAAGTGAAACAACAATGTTTAATATGGGTCACTCTCTATTCACCTTTTCCTTCATTCCACCTGCCCCAACTTTGTGCGTAGGTGATTGACTCAAAGGATAAGACACTCCATTTACCCAGCGGTCTCAACCGCACGGCTCAAGCAAACTGACCCGCATAAATTTCACGTAATTCCCGCAAACGTACAGATAGTCCAGAAAAAAAGGCTACTGAAAACACGGACGATTTAAAACGGTAAATCTTTCAAATTAATGACACTGAAGAGCGCTTTGGGAAAAAGTGCTAAAAGTATTGGGGGACCGATGAAAAGCCGAGTAAAAGGTTTCTTCCTATGATTGCATTAATAGAATTTCAATACAGTGTTTTTACATTTACTTTCTTTACGAACCAATTAAAATGGCATTAATTGTTTTGCATACTAATTAATCGAAATGGGCGATTTTTGTAATTTTCCATTCTGCGTCCTTCACGTCGATCGTTTCCATCTAAAATCGTTTCCACTTTGTAAAAAATGTCACCAGCATGCAATTTGATTAAAGGGATTGAAGAAAAAAAGATCTCGAACTTTGCTCATGCCCGTAATTAGGAATTCGTGAAAAGCAGCTTTGAAACAGTACGGTATAAGGGAGTTGAGATAATGAGAAAGAGAAGGAGGAAAAGAGAGAGAGAGAGAGAGAGAGAGAAGAAACGATACGATAATTAGGAACGACATAAAATGGTTTTTCACGAAGAGAGACGAGGACTTTTCGATTGTTACGAACCCTCCCACTTCTTTACACCCGACTCAGGAGATTTCTAATGATGTTAAGTGGTGCTCCTCGTAATTGACGATCGAAGAATTCAGACCAAGTATCGAGGCGGAGGCGCTACAACACTGCATCGTTGCTCACTCAGGGAAAAAGTTCGAGTGGGTCAGGAGTCACGAATTCAGTTAAAAAAAAAAATGAGTGTGGCGAAAATGCCCAATAGAAGACAAAACTATTGAAAACTGAATGATGATTACATTATAATTATTTCACGATGGTATGAAAAACCAAAAATACAAGAAACTTATTTTTTTAAAATAAGTTTATATATATATAAACTTATTTAATTAACAATAATAACTGATTTAATTAACAATAATAACTTATTTAATTAACAATATTTAAATATATATATATATATATATATATTGGAAGAATAAAAATTGAAAATAACACCAGGTTTTTCAACGTTTCGTGGGTCATTCAATGCACGTCTCACTTAAAATCCCGAGGGTTCTACAACCGGCAAATGCAATCGCAAAATCGAAGTCTGCGTTGAAATGTGTTACAACTGTTATTGACAGACGCAGAGGAGCGAAAGAGGAGGAGGGGAGCAACTTCCATAGTACGCAGCAAGTAGTTATGATGAGCACACGATCGAACACGGCAGTCGTTCCATGTAGTAACCCGCCATTACGATTGACCATGCTCAATGTTGAACTTGACGACATATTCTCCACGCGCAAATAGCTAAATAGCTGAGTGCAGAAATAGCGCGAGTGCCATGTAGGCTAGTCAATGCGACGGAAGCGAAGCGCCAGGTATAATCCCCAGCGTTTTATTCCAGCAACGTTTTTTAGCAACGAGTCTGAGCGGATTTCCAGTCCAATTCAATATAAAAGTTTGCAGACAACTATGAAATTCATTTGGTTACTCGTCAGTTTCGCTACCGTTTCTCGTGAATTTTTTTTATCGACGTTGCGAGTGCAAAGTGAAATTGAATGAAACATTTGATTGGTGCCGATTCGCGTGTACCGGGCGATAATATTCGGCGCAACTGCCGTGGCACGAATTCGAGATTTAGTCGTTTTCAATTCTCGTTTTTGTTCGATCCAAATCAGTAGGTCCGCATCGATGATGTCTCGTATTGAGCGGAGTTCATCTAAGCCAACATTTGGATGGATAACCGTTTGACCAAGTATTGGAATACTTGTTAAATGTCTGAACAAATACAGTTGTTCAGAACAAAGTATTCTGCCGGATATTATTGGGTTGTTGCATAATTTTTTTCCGGTTCTAAATTTTCTAGATGTCTTCAATAGTCTTGGGAATATTCTCGAATAAATCTAGTATATAGTAGAATTTTCTCGAATCTTTCACGCAGGGTATATAAGCGCAGGCTTGTTACAGTGATTTAGTTAAAATTGAAAAAAATGAACCAGCAAATGCAAGACCACATACAGCGAAAATGATCTGTAAATTTCTAGAGGAGCTCGGTTGGACAACAATACCTCACCCACCTTATAGCCCTGATCTAGCGCCTTCCGACTACCATCTTTTCCGGTTTTTAATACAACATCTTCGTAAAAAGAAATTCGAAAATTCCGGCGACCTAAAAAATGACCTTACGAACTTCTTTGCCTCTCAGCCACTTTCATTCTGGACTAAGGGTATAGTTTTTTTACAAAGTGGGAAAAAAATTATGCAACAACCCAATATTTTTAATACTTTTCCAGATATTACTTTTCAGGTATATTTGGTAAAATATATTTTGCCAGATAATTCCATGAAAACAGCGTCAAGTAGAAAAATAACAAATTTAAGAATGAACTTCATCACTGTTTTCTCTTCGATTCCAAACCCAGTTAGGTTCGTTCATCAATCAGCCAGCATCTTAGAACATCCGTCTCGAAATCCCTCGGGGCATTCCGGCCACCCCACATTTTTCCTCTTCGACTTCAAATACGATGTAATGTTCACTTTTCTTTTCCACTTCTGTCGTCACACTATACGTTGAACAATTTCATTACCGGGTTGTTTACCGAGACATCGTTTGGCCTTGATAAATTTCACGGTTATGCAGTTTGCAATTGAGTCCCGAATGATTACGAAAACTTCCGAAGTATTTTGAGTTTTAATCAGCAATATGGAAGTTCAGAGACGAGACGAATTGGATTAAAACTTTACGTGGGGTAAAACGTATTCCTCCGTGTCCGTTGCTCGGCTGTCTTCCCCTCGTTTTCACATGGTAAAAGTCAACGTGATTTCATACGCGAAAGAGGATATATCTAGACGTATGACTAAATACACCTACGCAGATTAGTCTGTTTTATTTCCAACCCACTGATTTATTGTTTCCCGTTTTCTCTTGATGTCCTTTCGCTCGGAAATTTGTCTTCCTCAGCGAAAAAGCCGAAGGTAAGCTTCTGCGAAGACAGGGGCACAAGGGTGGTAGCATTTTCGCCGTTGGATGGTGGCAGTGAAACCCGCATTTCTGGCGGGAGAATAGATTAACTAATATACTTGGATTAACGTGATAAACATCGGTGGGTAAGGCCCGCTACCAGTTTCAGGATTACGTTGTCTTTTGTTCGAAAAAACACCACCGTGTTCGACAAAATATATGAGGAATGAAACAAAAGCTAGATCCGGAAGTGATAACAATATCTGGGCATTATCAGCAAAAATAGACATTTTTCATCAGACCCAGGGAAAAATGAGTAATTGTCCATTATATCGTCAATGACGAATTGCACACTTGAGAGGGCTGAGAAATCATCATCACTGGATCCTTGATTCGATTTAGTAACTACACCAGCCAATTTCGTTGCAAAAAGACTCTAGAAAGCGTTTTTTGAAATTCTCTTACGCGGTTTCGTAAAGCCACAAGTCTTTGTTGGTTACCGTGGTTACACGAGAAAGTGCTTGCGAGTATCGAACAATGGGAAGAGCTTTAGAGTTGAACGGCGTTCAGCTTGTATAGCTCGAAAGTTCCGTACTCCTCTGTTTCTCCAAATAACCAAGGACCGTCAGCTTTGAAACTTTTTGTATACCATACAAGACTATCAAGCTTGCCAAGGAAATAACTACGATGTTCCCATGCGCTTACTTAACACGAGGAGTTAAACCTACGTTAGCGCACTTCCTAAAGCTTCCGTTTCCTGTACAAGGGCGAAATTAATTGAATCGTTGGTACACACTTATTGCAATTTTTGTTGGTTGTAATTGCCTCTTGGGTATTACAATAATCGCCATACTTCATAAGCTCCAATTTGAAGAGTATCTATTTGGCTCATCGAACAGTGATATCTTTCTAAGATTGTTTTTAGACCTAATTTTAGGTCCTAGAATCGAGTAAAAAAACTAGATTTTAGATAGATGATATCAGACCACCTTCAACGATAAATCTGCATTTGAAGATCAAGTCATCAATACGAAATTTCGTAATTTGCAAATACTCTTTTTATTTCTTTTGCAAATATATCTCAACGCGAGAAAACCGACTCGCGGAAAATCCCAATTTTCAATCAATCAACCGCACCTCAGACTTTGATCAAATGGAGTTGCCAGGATTTGGGAAATTTTAAAAACCAACGTATTTAAAAAAAACGACTGCCTAAAAACGGAAGTTTAATCAAAAAAACATAAACCCTGTTCTAATACTTCCATCGCTCTTGGTGTAGTAGTAAAATGTTCTCTCGGTTCTTTCGGATGATAAAACTGTCATTTGGAGGAAATCGCTTGACAGGACCACCACGTCTACTCTTGTATCCGAGACCCGAATCAATTCATGACGAATTGGCCGGATCTCTTAACGTTGATGGCAAAACCAAAAAAAAAAAATCCATAAAATGCAGAAGCTCGGGGAAGTGGGCGGGCCATTTTCACCCATCAACGGTCTCGTATAAATTTCCCCTTATCTGCTCCCTGTCGAAGCATCCTCCCGGGCGTGTATCGCACGTCGGAGCAGTCATTTTTTTTACCGTTTTTACAGCGAACATTGGCCACCATATATACCGTTTCTGTTGGCTGTTGTTCGAGTGAATCGACCAGTCAAAATGCTTGAACGTCTGAATGTTGATCCTGCAGATTTCCATAGGTATTTTTTTTCTCCTTCCCTCATTCTTCGATCGTGAAAATGTGTGTGTGTTTGTGTGTACTTTTTTCTTTTGTTTCACACACTCAAAAGCCCGGTGAATATTTAAAACGTTAAGTGGGAGCCTAGACAGAATGGATTCGTGATAGAGCCTCGTCACTTGACTTTAGGGAGAAGAGTACCAAGCCCGAGAAACGGTCAATGAAATGTGGAAAACGAGGTGGGTTGGAAACGAGTTCGCATTCTCGTTGTTTTTTTTTTCGTTTTTTTTTCGTCGCTGTAACTTAGCCCCGTGAACCCGTGGCACAAAACGGAGAACGCATGAATAATATATTCGGAGGCGAGATGGAGAGACAGCGCCATCTAAAATCTTGTTATTCGTGTTTCGAGATATATCCTGGTGCATCCATTACGGTAGCTTCTACCCAACGTGAATGCACACTGCACTTACAAGCTGAAGAAAATATGTACGATGAATAATAAAAAAAGAAAGAGAGAAGAAAAAAAAACGAAATTTATCGAAACAAACTATGGTGTCAAGGAGAATCATCCCTTATCGCGTAGGAGGGAGATGGAGAAAGACAATTCGTGCTTTCAGGTTTTATAAAAAAATGTGTATCGCATCCTTCTCCCACGTTATTTCTCGTATATTTCCCTCCCGGATCACGTGACTTATTTTCCATCGTCTCATTGCTTATTTTTCTCTCTTTTTGCAAACAAGAGTTGATATCTGAAGCTCTTTCGTGTAGTCAGTTTTACGACACCTCTCGGGAAAACCTCTGGATCCCTATCGCCACTCCGTCGGCAAATGCCGAACCGGGGCACGTAGATAATCTCGTTTTAGCTCTCCTCCGCGACGTTTCTCGGGTTTTCCCCGTCGCGATTCTCCCGTTCGTGATGTATACGTGCTTATGAGGAGCCCGCGTGTTATTCGGCACATCGATCGTACGTACGAGCAAAAAACGACGCACATATAGCCAATTTATCCCCGAGTCAGACAAATATCGACTTCGTATTTTATGAATGAACTTTTCGTTTCTCTCGACTCACACGTGTAAGCTCAAAGAAAAAACATGTTTTTTTTTCTAGCTGGAGAATATTGGAGAAATATTTTAGGGTATGTTCGTATATCTACAAGTCGATGATAATTCTCAACTCTAATGTGTCAAATTTGGAAAGTCCAGTCTAAATGTCTAATTCAAAAGCTATTTGAAAAAAGGCATTGAAAAACAAAAAAAATCGCTTTCGACTAAGGTACCTGGGTCATGTAAGACCCACTTTATTTGTTTTTTAGTACAAACAAAAAACTATGAATGTTAAAATAAAACAAAAATGTTTATTTAATCATTTATTCAATAATCAACGTATTAATAATAATTTTGGTTCAGAAAATAATGTTCACTATTAACTATGAGCTTTTTTGAAAAAGCGTCTTCTGGGCCTTATTCAGACCACTGTTGCTAATAAGATCATACCCACTATAACTTCGTTAAAAAAAAATAAAAAACAACAATATGTATAGTGTTGATGAACCACTACATATAATTAGAATAAAGGTTCATTAAGTAATATTGAAAACAGTTTTTGGTTTCAAAGGTTTTTCTACATCGAAACGTAAGAAACGCCAACGTGCGTTCGCGCTGCCATCTATCGACTGCAAATTTGTTTGGGTTCGCCGCAGCGCGGCGGTTGCTATGTCAATTGCGGCCATTCAAAGTCGGACACTCTACGATGAGAGCTCAATCCGTTTGACTTTCTAGATTTGGATATTTAAAACGTGAGCTTTATTAGGCAATAGGCCTCACATGGGTCAGGTATCTTAACCCTTCATAGATAACCTACGTCGAAACGACGTACCTAATCGATTTTTAAAAATTGTAAAGTTTTGTAAAGTAAGAAGTACCTTGTTTGTTCTTTAATTTTTCTTCTAATAAAAGTATGAATAAACTCCAATGTTTTTCATTTACTCACAATAAAATTACATACACTAAGACATAATATCACATTCAAAAACCTAATATACACAAAACCCAAAATATGCTCACTCAAACATGGTTATCTATCTAGGGTTAATCGACTACAATGAGAATATAATGATGTAATAATAATGTAATAATTTTTTTATACGAAACGATCGCTCGCGTACAATTGATGACGTATCGTTTATAATAGAAAAAAAATACTGATCGACGTTGTTGTAGAAAGTAATGACGTCAACGTCAGCAAAAAGGATGATAGTATACCGATCGCAGGTTGAATGTGAAAGTCTGTTACATTATTCAGATTACGTACGTTATTGAAAAGCTAGTCCTCACTTCGATTCTACCCCATTTCACCCGATGGCGCTAGATCAAAGGCAGCAAACGCGACGGTTTGATTCTATCGAAATCTCATGCTGCCAATAGCTCGAGTCTCATACCCACTTCACCTACTGTAATTATTGCCTCATTCATGATTCAATCGAAAAAAGGGTGATAACACTCTTTTCTGCTGTGGGAACAAGATGGTGATTTTGGAAAAGATGGAAAATCGTGTTTTTTGAAGTTTTTTACGATTTTTTCATTAAAATTTTGGGTTTTTGGGGAAAACTAATAGTAGATTCGTGCTCAGGGGATCAAATTACATCGAAATGGACCAATCAAAAAAATATTACAAATCCAAAAAAAATTTGGATTTTTGGGGAAAATAAGTTTTTTCACTAAATTACCGATAACTTTTTTTCCTTTAGGATTTGGCACTCCACTTTGTTCTTAATCTCTTCGTTGTGATTTTCTCTTCAAAGTACTTTTTTAATTATTTAATTCCAACGATTTTTCGATTTTTGCAGAATTTCAGAGTTCGACCATCGATTTTTGCTAATTTTTCCATACATCCCCCTTTGCCTCCTTTTAGGCGATTTTTCAAGTGGACTTTCCAGGAAAACTATACGAGATATCGATACGAATTCAACGCGATTATTTAAGTCAGGCAAAACCCTTTTCCAAACTCACCAAGTAAACCTTCATAGCATAGAAGAAGCTTACTCTACGACCTTTTGAAATGTCGTGATTTTTGAGATTCCGGAAAAGTGGCCGGGAAAGTCGAAAAATAATGTTTTCCATTTTTAAGCTCTCAAAAGGGTCTATTTAATCGAAAATTTTCTGCTGATTACGAATATGATGATTTTGGATCTTCGTACATACGTATGAGTCATATTTGGCTAAAGGAATTCTTTGCAGTCAGATATATCTAACCCAGATTGTTTTTCAGGAACTACGAACGTCATCCCTTGTCAAATTGAATCTTTATTACAGCATCCATGAAATAATATCATAGAGTTAATCTCATATTAACAACTGAACATGAAGATTTTGAAGAACTTTCGTAGCCTATGGAAATTTCGGATTTCGACAAAGTGCGCAAATTCTTGCAAATATATCAAATCCCTTCATCGTTCGGTAGATATTGATTTATATAAGAACGTGTTTACGAGTGATGCCATGATGATAACTTGAAAAAATAAAGCAACTGCTATTGGGGGCCTAGTGGATGAACGTTTCCATTATTCTTATCACATTGAGATAAAGGATACAAGTATGTGTTTGTTTTTTTCCATAGGAGCTACCAATAGCCTCGCGAATGGCCAATGCTGCCCCACTGTTTAGTCTATATTCTCGGAGGCAACTCGGCACCCTGCCAAAAATCATTTTGCTATCAGCCCCTGAGAGTTTCCGCTGTAGGTAGCGAAAGCGTTTCATCTCCCATTGTACCAAGCTTCAAAAGTTTGCCCATCTTTATCACGATCGTATATAAAGTCCTCCGAAATAACAGAGACGGTTGGTCCCTTCATGGATCTACTTCATCATTCCACTGTTGCAATCTTCAATTACGATTCCACGAGGAAACAATTCACACATTTTATCTTCGCCTGGATAACTTATTAACCAGCAGTCTTCGCCAATTTTCCATCCCCACCAGCGAAGGATCGGTTGTCCCGGAAGTGCTTTGAGGAGAGTGTTCTTATTTTCTATTTGATCTTTGATCGGCCCACTTTCGGTTTTCTCTTTATACGTTTGCCGTTCGGGAAAGTACCAATTCTCTCGTATCGTCGAATCAATATTTATCCCCAGTCATTCTTTTTCCCGGTCTGTTCTTCTAATAAATGTGTGAGTGTGCGTTCGAGTGTGAAGAGATGAAAGAGAGCGATGCCAAAAAAGTGCCGGAGGATTCCACTATACTCCAACTGTCGTTCCTCTTCTTCGTGGTAAGGGTGACTCTCGAACGTGACAGTTTTTCCAGATGTCTTTTCGGGGAGTGGAAAACTCTTGTGGAGCTTTTTTAAGTGTCGCCAAAGTGACGTGTGTATAAAGAAATAGACACGTATGACTGACGACAGTATACTCTGGAGATATATTCCGATGGGGGTCCTCGATATTATCTTATGATTTCTGAGGGTAGCCACTTTCATGGGAACCACAAGGATGCTAGATTTCTCACCCCTCGCCACAAGTTACTGTAGTCATGGCGATGTGTACACGTGAAGGAATTCTCGTGATGCGTACCGTTTCGTCAAGTCTTTGGAATTCGGATTCCTTCAGTCGTAACTTTGACACTCCTTTTCGGCTTTTACCCCCTCTGCGACTTACCTACCCTTCGGATCAAGCTCTTTCCATTTCCTCCCTACGTACAGCTACGTTTCCTTATTTTCCACCGAAATGTCCAAAATATTCTCTGGCACGATTTCGAGGACAAAAATATCCGTATAACCTCGCCTTGACATTCAATATAATTTATTTGGAAAAATGGATTTCACTAGTTTTATCTCTAAATTCTTGCATATTAAATGAAGGAAGGGTTTTTATAAAAGTGGTGTGTTTTTTTTATATCCCAAATAAAATCAAGCTGGCTTAACATTGGACTATCTCGTTTTGTAAAATAAAGTATTTAGATCTATCAAAACACGAAGAAATCGTACAATTTAAAATAATTCAGATTGCTAAAGTGGATTTCGAAAGTTAAGTGAAAAAGACTAACGATATTTATTTTTCGACTACCGGGATGGAGATACGACTATAAGATTCTACAATCGCGTTTTGGGGTATGTCGTTCTTTCACCCTCGCTATTTCCCGCTCGATCCTTCGAACCATTTTTTTTTCCCTCTCTTCCTGTCTCCGGCAATCACAGCCGATCGAAGCTGAAGGCTGAACGTCGCTGGGGGGTTATTGCGCTAAGCCGTCAGGGTTATTCGAGGTCAATGGTTTTCTCGCATCGAGAGAACGACCGCCGGAGAATCAAGCTGGAGAGGAGTGTCCGAACGAGATACGTGCAGGGCTGTTCACCGATCGGTCTCGAGCTCCATCACTATGAGCTGGAATTTTCTTCGTGCCTTTTCTGTCGACGGCTAACCTCCTGTGGAGGATTTGGAACACGGTACAGGCGTACGGCCGTGGTAAACGTCGTCTCATCTTGTGTTCAAATAATCGATTGGAAGCTTCGAGATGGACGTTTCCACGTGCTCATTTCCTCGAGCGAGAAAACTAAGTCGGGCGAACAGTTGGGGATGGAAAATACGAGAATTGTATCCCGTTCAGATAACTTAACAAAAAAAAAAAACATCGATTCTTTCTCACGCTTCGAACTTTTTTTGCACCGGAGAAAAATATTTAAAATTCAAATTCGGACTATTCTTTCTGAGTTCGTTTTATTTCCTGGGGATCCTTAATTATTGAACCACAATCCTTATTATTGATACGCAATAACAAAAAAGCTCGGTTAAACCTTAGCCAATATTATTTGTATCAGGAAAAAGAATTTATCCTCACGTTTAATAATCGGTCATAATTTTTGAAAAACGTCTTTTATCATGATCATTTTCATTAAGATTATTACATATCATTTTTGATGCAAAAGTTTTTTGATGCACATACACATAAACGTCCAAACTTTTTTCAATCTCATCACTTATTGCTTAATTTTTTTTAAATAAAAATCATAATCTTGGTTCGTCACAGAAACGTCCCAAAAAATGATGTTGTTTTTAACATTACATTGTGCAAGTAGTAATAGGTGCCTTCCTGCGATTTTAATATTTGTGATGGCAAATATTCCCTAATTACAACGTCGATCAATGAAGGATCACTGTTTTCGCGTCACAAAGGATGCTGTGAAGCGAGAGAGGGGGAGAAGGGAAGGAGAAAGGAGGTGGATAATGCTCGACGTAACGCTCAGGAATAAACTGGTCGTAGTGTGACAACGAGGATAAAGAGCCTGAACGCAGCCGGTGTTGGTGCTCCTGCACCAGAAGTGGTGAACTTGTGGTCACGTCGGTACGATTTGGGGCCACAGGATTCGCTCGACTGTAATAAGCCAACATGTCTGACCGCAAGCTGTTACTACTACTTGGAAATCTCAGAGCAAACGTCCCTTCCCTTCCAATCGAGCCTTCCTCCTGTAACGGCAGAGCCGGATTGCGAGACGAAGCGTCACTGGGTTCCAGCCATTTGTGAAACAGAATTGTAACTTTTTTTTCGACATGGCGGAGTTCATAAGGAAAGAAGTCCAGCCAAATGAGAATTGCAAATGAGAGAGGCTGGGGTATACAAAATTTTTGTATAAAATGTTTTTGTCTTTAGTATAAAATTTTAGTTTTAGTTTTTTTTAGGTTTAGTTTTTGTCTTTAGTATAAAATTTTAGTTTTAGTTTTTTTAGATTTAGTTTTTGTCGTTAGTATAAAAATGTTTTTGTCTTTAGTATACAATTTTTGTTTTCAGTATAAAAAATAGTGACTCTTTTGAAGGAAACTATGTTCGATAAATTCCATCATTTATAATCATAGAATCGAATTACGATTACAATTGATATATAATTGAATTTTAATTGAACATAATAATACTGAATTCAATATGAATAATTGAATTATGATTGAAAAATAATTCCACATAATTGAGTTATAATTGATGGCAGAGTGACGTTTGGGAAACGTGTCAATGTTTCTAAGTTGCGAATTTTTGGAAATACGTCATTTTAGCGAGTTTTTTAATTATGGCAGACTATCCCTTATTTTTCCTATGCATTTTTTTCGACTCATTTCCGGTTGTATTCTTGATGACTCTTACACGAGTATACACCTCATTCGAACGTTACAAATGAGTCTCTCGAGTAATAAGAATTGACAAGGAATTCACGGATAGAATTAATCCACCTTTGTTTCAATTGCCCCTGTCTGAGAATATACGCGGTCCCTTAAAGCTTTTCACCACTAGAGACTCATCCGAGCTCTTCGGTGATCTCTCCTCTTTAAAGCAATAAAGCAAAGCCGCACCCCGCGCATTCGGCGATGTGGAAAATGTTGAATACGGGAGAACGGTTATCTCGTAGCGTGAATAACGTTGAAAACGCTTTTAGCTTCTGAGTGATACAGAACCAGAGAGGGGAAGAGAAAGAAAGAGAGGGTGATGGAGGAAGCAGAGAAATATTTTCTATATCGTGCTCACGGATTTGCGCGACTTCATTACCCTTATCTTAAGGGTGCTCCGAAAAACTGATCATTTTTTTCACCAGTTGGGTAACTGCCTTTAAGATACGAGGGAAACCCAAGCTGCAGACTTGAAAGGCTGGAAAACTGGAAATGTAGAAAATGGGATAGTGAGAGTAAAGGAAGAGAAGCAAAGGGGGGAAAGTGGAAGGAAAACGAGTGAATCCTATTATTCATCTTAGCTGTGTACTCGGAAGTAAACCTGTAAGGTTTTTCGTGGTACAATCCTCTGACTATCTTTCTCTCACGTTGCAATCCTCCCTTCATCCCGCTTTCTTCTTTCTTATAACTCGTCAGTGGTCAAAGCGAATTCTTCACAGAGCTTCACCGGAAACGATTGCACCTACCTCGTGTGTCTTGGAGGAACAATTTATTTCGCATTCTCCAAGGTAAAGAAAGAGGAGTGAGGGAGGAAAAAGAGGAATGGGAGGAAGAACGCCATGTGTTGCCGACATAGGCACACAGCTCGTTGTAATTCGCTGCTCGTATCTTTAACGCACGTTCGTTGTCATATATCAAATTGTGTAAAAGAGTAGAGAACGAATATACCCAATACCCCTTGTATGAAACAGATTGAGAAATATATCCTCTGACAAGGTTCTTAGACTTCACGGAGCTGATACTTTATTCATACGTTAAATTTTTCGAGCGCAGATAATGGACTGATAAGAATGGATTATCGTAATCGCGATATGCAATGGAAAGACAAAAACGAAGAAGATCGAAAGCTTAGAATTGAAGGGATCAAAAGTACCTTAAGGTACCTGATCCTTTAGGCCCAGTGCCTAATAAAGCTCACGTTTTAAATATCCAAAAGTAGAAAGTCAAACGGATTGAGCTTGCTTAAATTTCGACGTACAAAAACTTTAGAAAATTCAAAATGTTTTCTATATTACTTAATGAGTCTTTATTCTAGTTATATGTAGTGATTTATCAGCACTATATATAGTGTTATTAAAATTGAAGTTAAAAATTGAAGATTACATTTTTTAATTTTTATTTTGTACAAAGTTACAACGGGTATGGCCTTATTAGGAACAGTGGTCTGAATAAGGCCGAGAAAACGCTTTTTTAAAAAAAGCTTATAGTTAATAGTGAATATTCTTTTCTGAACCAAAATTTTTATTGATACGTTGATTATTGAATAAATGATGAAATAAACATTTTTGTTTTGTTTTAACATTCGTTTTTTATGTACTAGAAAATAAATAAGGTGGGCCTCACGTGGGTTAGGTACCTTAGTTTGTTCCGATCTATCTGGGATTTTTCCAAAATACAAGTTTTTGTGTTAAGAAAGCCCTAAAATGGCGTTATTAGCGCAAACAGTACCAAATTTTTTTATACTGTGCCCTAGGGAATGGAAGTTTGGAAAATAATGATTTCTTACAGACGCACGAGTTCTCCTGTTCACTTTGAGAGAATGCGACATTTTCTCTTCATCTTGTTCTTCTGTTTCCCTGTTTACTTTGAGAGAAGCCAACATTTTTTGCATCACAGAAAAGTCTCATTATCCGAGAACTTTCGGCCAACATTGAAGTAAAAGAGCGAGTTATTTTCTTCCGGATTTATTGCATATTTTCGTCGCTGGCACCCCTGACCGTTGCCAAATTTCCGGCCTAGTTGGCTTCCCATTCAGCGAGTATGAGCTTGACGTTAAATGTCCATCAGCATTTCAGTACCTCAATCAGAAATAAAGACACAGAGTCTTTGTGACGTAACTTTGGTTTTTTTTATTAATTAATTTTTTTATAGTTCAATATCCGGAAGTCCTTTCACAAAAGAAAATACTGAGGTGCCAGGACCCAGCTTGGATCGATGTAAAACGCGATAAAAATCTATCCCAGCTGCGACAAGACTTCACAACAATTTTTAGTATGAAATATTTTTTTTTGCCAAATTTTTCGACAGGAAGTCGGGAAAGTGGGCGAGGAAGCGGAAATGGACATTTTTCTGGGCGAATGCTCGAAGCAAAAAACTGAGCTCGTAGTTGTAAAGTGTACCTGACGTCAGAGGTTTCGGCGAGAAAGAGCAACTAACGCGTGTGCGATGTTAAAGTGTCAACGATCCTCGGGGCTCCGACGTTAAAAAAAAATAGAGCTGTTGCTTGCATATATATGTGTATTCTGGATTATTCGTGTGCCTATCATATAGTAGCTCTACTTGGTACGTAGCTTTTTTTCCTATGTATACGTACTCAAAAATAGCACTGCAGCGACAGATACAAAAGATATAGTTAAGGGATTAGACCACTGTGAAAAAATTCAAAAATCGTTGGTCGCTGGGAACAAATCAAATTAGAGAGAATAATTCTACGTGTTGTACAGGAAGTGCACGATAAAAGATACTTATGATTAAAACGACAAAACTGTCAGAAAAACTTGAAATTCATTTTTTTCGAAAGTATGTTTTTCAAAACGGTGTAGTTATTAACAAAATGTACAAAATTCAATACATTCATAGGAAATTAGAAATATATGATTCCGACTGGAAAATATGGAAAAAGTAATGAATCTTTCAACGTGAGGACGAGGAGTTTTCAAAATTCGAAAAAGTGTTTAAAAAAAGTGTTAAAAATAATCCTATTCAAATGTTTCATTAAAATTTTATCGGAGAATCATAAATTTCTTTCTACTGAAAAGAATTTAATTAAAATACCCAAAAATGTCCAAAAAACCCGAAAATGTCTCGCTCCAGATCTCCCTAATTCTTTTTCATTTACTTTTTCGCTCAGTGTGGCGTAAACGTCGACCGATGCAGCGAGGCGTGCGACATACTCGGGAGGGATGCTCTTCGAATTCACGGTAAGATTGTGAATATCTTGATACCGCATATATATTTATTCCGACTCGTTTCGTTATTACACCCAGCGGAGAGGAGAGACAGAGAAGCTTTCGATGTTAGCCCCGGTTCGACACGTACGCTACGTTTCAACCACTCCGCTGTTCTAATTAGACTCGTTTTAACGAAGGGAACAAGTTTCGCGACAGCCGGGAAACACTGAGAGGGACAAAATTTCGGAAAGTTTTGCATGGCCAATTTTACTTCGGTGCAAGAGGAAACGAGGGTGTGCATGCCAGGAAAGCGGAGGGTGCTCAAGGGGGCTTTATCAGCCTCTCTTTTATCGCACAGGATCAGGCCTGTAAAATCATTTGGAACAATCATTTCCAAAAAGGACACTCTTCGAACTTACTTTTTCTACAATATTTATGTCATTTTCGATTTTCATAAATAAAATCGAGGTGATTTTTTTGTGACGAAAATAACATTGTTTTTTTTCACAATTATGTCATTTAGCGAAGTAAATCATATTATCAACAATTCCTGTATTTCTCAAGAAAAACTAATTTAAAAAAGAATTTTCTCTTGTTCCAGGTACTGCTCGGTTAATTCTGAATAAAAATCCGATGAGGTTGAAGTTCGCAACGTTGCGACGCAACGAAAATCATTATTTTTCAATTTCTCTATTTCTTTTTCAATACAATCGTTATCAAAATACCTCAATAATTATACAAATCTTTATTGTGATAACATAGAATTCAAATAGAAAAAAAAATATGTCGCGAAATAATAGATTCAAGGAAATAAAAAAATGAAAAAATAAATTTCGTTGCGTCGCAACGATGCGAACTTCAGGTCCATAAAATCCTACAAAGTCTCATTTTTCGTTGGGCCAGAAATTCAACACCTTAACTGTCCATGAGATGCGATTTGAGCAACGAAAAATGCAATTGACCTTTGAAAAATGGCGTTTGTCAAACTTCGGTTGATGGGGGTTGGTAACGGTGGGATTTTCAAATTAGTGCCCTATAATCGGCTTTCAGAGGTTCGAGTTAAACCGGTGTGAGAAGGAGGGATCAAGAACACGAAATCGCTGACCAATTACCTGCTCAAATTGTTCGAGTAAATACCTTGGAAATCGCTCTACGTTCTGTCGACGGAGATTTGTCTGTCGATCACAAGCTGACGCGTTATGAAGGTCCATTAAGCCGTCATGATAGGGCAAGATCGCTCATCAACGCTACTGGGTAATAAGGCCCAAACAATATGTCTGAACTATGCAATGGATAGTGAGTAATAACTTGTCGGTGCACTTAAAAAGTCATTTTCCATCGCGTGATTAAAGGTAAATAGAAAGGGTACTCGATAATCGGTACTTTCCCACCCCGTGTACCTTTAAGTTTTTTGGCACGTAATCTAAGTGCGAGTAACGTGGGAGAAAATAATTGGGAGCAACTTGAGCATATGTACAGTTTAATTCAATTAAATCTACGGGGATATTCGTGTCAAAAATCGCTCTAAAAAACCGTTAAATTTGTTATTCAAATATATGTGCTTTTTTCAATTGATTTTTGTCATTGATTTATTCATTTCGTATCTTTTGTTAAATAAACAACACTTTCCTATGCAATGCATTTAATTGTTTACGCAGATTTAAATTTAAGGGATTGCTGTGAAAATACTTTTTCACATCTTTGATTTGTAAAAAAGATTTGTTAAAAATATTTGTTTACATCTTTTCATTAAATGTGTCATATATCTTTGTACGTACAAATAAATGTCCAAATGACTTTTCAATCTGTCCTATGATATTAATATTTTCAAATAGTGAAAAGTGATTCAAGGTCGTCTGGTTTCAAGGTCGTCATTGTAGTAAGCAAGCCATTTAAATCATTGCTATTTCATTTGAAGAGCGTTGCGGAATCTCCATTCTTTTTTAATTAACATTTTCGTCGATTTCTCCATCACATCGTCCATTTTCGATCAACTCCCAAGTTTAATAGATCCGTTGTGATTTTGCTATCAGGATCAAGCGTGTGCGTCGGTCTCGTTATTTTGGGTGGTACTTTCGTGAAACCTCTTAATTATGTGAATATATATGTGTCCTCATATGTATATAAACGGTTATAAAAAGTCTCGAGGTAGTAACCATAAAGTACAGTCAACAAGGAAAGGGTCCGCCAATCAGTTTTTTCTCCGCTGCGGTTAACCAGAAAGCGAAGTATCCAACGGAAGGAAAAAAAGGCCTCCGATCGATCGCAAAGCGCACTGTCAACACTCTCATAATTCTTAGCCCGCAAGTGGAATGTTCTCGTTCGCAAATAAGTTCGCAATAAGAGCTTTAGGAAATCGCACACGATATTTCCCTATACTGCAATCTGAACCCAAACAAAACCAAACAAAAATAAGTGCGATATTTTTGCACGTTCCAAGTACGTCAAAAGTATTTTGACAGTGCATCGCATTTTTTGTGAATTTGTAGAGAAAGGATTTTTAAAGGACTTCTCGAGCAATTAAAAAAAAAAGTTTCTGTATTGTCCTCTGCAATGCGTAAGAAACTGGCGTCTTTGCGAGAAAACTCTGTTTGAAAATCATGAGCATTGGGACACACAGGTATCAATATTTGAAACAAATTGTATGTTCTCTGCGAATTTTATTCGGGCTTAGTAGTGTAATTAATTTGATTAATAAAAGTAATGAATGAAAATAGAAATTATGAAATTGACTGTTATTTGACAGGAATGGTAATTGATAAAATTATTAATGAAAATAGAAATGATGAAATTCTCCCTTATTTAATAGGAATGGTAATTAATCAAAGTAATTAATGAAAATATAAATGATGAGATTGACTATTATTTGACAGTAATTTTAATTAATAAAAGTAATTAATCAAAATAGAAATCATGAAATTAACTATTATTTGACAGTATGCAAAGTATTCATAGGAGATTTGCAGATAAATCATCGTACGCAAAGTATTTATACGAGATTTTTAGATAAATTGAATCGTGCTTCGCAAAGTATTCGTACGAGATTTGTAGATAAATGGAGAAACGTTTAGATGTCTTCTTCAGAGCCAGAAGTTTGCTGATGACGTTTTTTGGTTTCAAGAACGTCGAGAATTTATTTGCGAACATTATGAATCGTAGAGCGTTTTCCACCGGTAACCGAAGTGATGATCGAATTCGTGAGAAATGTCAGGATCAGCAGAGTTTTTATCCAATTCGTGTTTCACCTGAGGGGTCTTGAGATATGAGTTCTTATACTGTGACGTATGGTTTTCAACGATTACTGATACTAGCGTCAGCTATGCTCACTTTCACGACGTTAAGATGTTCAAATTTTTCATTTCCAGTATCAATTCCGTTGGGCATGTCGTTGTTTTGCATGTGTGTTTTTTTAAATATCGTTTTGTTGTACTCAACAAATTTTCAAAAAAAGATCCATCGTGCAAAAAAACAATTAGAAAGTACATTTAAACGCGCGTGATAATGGGCATAGATAAAGCATTCTCGAACCCCTTTAAGATAATAAAAAAAGGGGAATGCAAACACCGAGGTGGAATTGCAAAAAATGCTAATGAGATTGGATAACCTCGCGGGATTGTTCAACGGTTTCATGTCTGAGAAACACGAGGAGGATAAAGTGAAAAGACCTTCGATGGATGAAAATTCAAGTAAATAGTTCGACATGAACCAGGATGCACGTAAAACTGTTTTTCCTATACCGGAAACAGTACCAAAGTTCCATACGAATTATTCCCCTTTATAAGAGAAAAACCAAACACACGAATGGGAATTTCAATATAACTGTATTTTTCAAACGAAAAACAGATGGCAAGCTCCAAACGATTTTCACCCCTCAACAAGAGGAAACGAATAATGAGTTCAGCAAGATCTATAAGAGCGTAGGGTCGTTATTAGTCACAAATTTCAAAAACCAAAATTCGTTTATCAGATAAAAAGTTCGTTAAGAAAGATGACCTTCAAGTACTAATCACGAAAGATATTGTATAGAACGATCAAACTCTCGATGAAAATTCGAACGTAATTATCGTAAAGGAGGAAATTTCCCATTTATTAGGGGACGATCTCAAGCTAGAGGGCAAAAGTATCAAGTTGCCCCCAGAATTGTTAAATCGTTGACAAATTTGAATAAAAGAGGGACTTTTTGAGGAAAATCGAAAAAACCTGATAAAAACGTACCCTCGTAAAGAAGAATTATATATCGAACGTTTTAACCCAATTTTGGAAATAAGTGCTGAAATCATTGATATAGTTAAAAAGTGGGATGACCATTTTGGACAAACGCAAGAAATGGATGGGTACAGTGATCTTTTCTTTCGATGCAATTTTTTTTTACTCGATTACTATGCAGCTAAAATCCATCAAATCAGACTCACTGAGGTTCTATTTGATATTGGAAAATTACTGACGGAAATTTACCAGCAATAGTCTGTGGGAAGAAAATCATTAATCACACTGATAATGAAAAGAAGTGTGACACCTATTGTAGAAGAAACTCGCTTAAATGAATGGCTGTACGAACAAAGACTGGCTGACGAAATAAAGAAGGTTAAGACAAACGAGACAGCCTGCCATAGTATAATAGCTCAGGACAAGAAAGTCTTCCAACGAACTCGAGTCCAGGAAAACTGAAGGGACCTGTCTGTTCATAGCAGGCAGACGGGTTGATATCACAGGAAACAATTCTTTCGCTTTAAGTCGATCGCTTTAAATTTGCTTTAAGTCGATTACAAATACATTTTTTATGTTCTTAAACCCAAAAAAAAAACATCACCAGCAAACTTCTAGCCCTGAAGAAGACATCTAAACGTTTCAACATTTAAGTAAAAATCTCGTTTTAAGTAAAGTAAAATCTCCATTTAAGTAAAAATTTCTCAAAAAATACTTTAAAATCTCGTTTTAAGTCAAGTTTTAAGTAAAGTAAAATCTCGTTTTAAGTAAGTAAAATCTCCATTTAAGTAAAAATCTCTCAAAAAATACTTTGAAGACGCTACTATCAGTAATCGTCTTCGAATAAGACGTCGTTGTATAATCGCGATCAAACCTCGCCTCCGGTGGGACCGTTTGATCGTGCAATAAAGCACCAACTTATCGATAAGACGTATAAATTTGATAAATTTAGCGAGCTAGGAGGATTTAGATACGCAATGGTTCGTCGGGTACAAACTATCACGACCATCCTCGGTTAGCCTAGAGACGAATATCACCTATTCCGGTAACAATTCGTTGGTAATTATTCCTGAACTGGAAACTGCTCTCTACGGTCTTATCCGACATCTGGGGGCCAAGACACGTCAGATACATCAATTGCAAATTTAACAGTATAATTATACTTGCGCCCCATTAAGTTTACGATTCTGAAATCACGATAGCTCATGTTAAACTTCGAAAGGAGAAATATGACCAATATCTATATCCAGTATAATCTGTTATTCACGTATGAGATTTAACGAGGTACTATATCCGAGCAAGAAACTCCTATAAATTCTTACGACCGTTTTAATCGCTGTATAATAATGAAATATTATTAACGTAATAATTAAGTCGTTTTAATTATTGCACTGATAACTCCGAAACCCTTTTTTTTATCTTATATCAAAACAAAGAGAAAAAAAGCTTCGATTGTGGTTCCATCATTAAGATCGTCACGACACACTTAAGTGTCTCTTAATGGTCTTGGAGTTCTGATACTGATAGAGATAAGAGACCGTACTCAGTGAAAAGAACAACTTTTCATCCTTCAGTCTTTCTATCCCAATGGGTAAACAAAAACTCGAAATCACTTCAGTGTGGACTGGTGAGTGTGGTTGAGAGTGGTTCCCATGAGGGAACCTTGATATCCTACTAGCACATAGCTAGTAGGCACTTGGCCAATCGGGAGATCCTTGTGGCTCACTGTCCAAAGGCTCAGAACGTATTGTTACAGAGAACTGTAGCTACATCGGCTTTTCCTTGGGGATGATGCATTAATAAAAACTGCACGGGTGACCAATGTTATCCGGGACGTCTGAGGTCGAGTAAAACATTCAGTCGATACAACCAATAGTTTGAGGACACAACGTAGTCTTAGGGTGTTCAACCGTGCCAATGAAGTCACCACTGAATCAACGGAACATCTAAATCCTCAAATGCGCAGATTCAGTAAAACGCGTTAATCCTTTTCTAGGTACACAAGACCCACAAATCATGTGGGTCTTAATCCGACAACGTAGGACGTAACAGTCTTAAATCGCAGCTATACGGATTTATACAGCATCGTATGGCTTACGTTTATAGTTGGCTGGATAAAACTGAGATTAATCGGCTTGAGATAATCCACATTAGTGGGCTGATGTTATTTGATTCTTCTTGTATTAGCGAATAAAGGCCGAAGGGCGTGAAATCTTATTTACAAAAACGTGATAAACAGGGGGGGGGGGGGGGCTTTATTAAATTCCCCAGGAAGAAGAGATGGTTAATATATGAAAAGATCGATATTCAACCGCAATGTTGAAAACAGCTGCTGTAGTGGGTGGTAGTGAGCGATTGTAATGATTTAACATGCGAGAGTTTGGTGGCTAATATTTAGATAGTCGATGGCTTAGACATCCGCTCTTGGAGGCTGATTTTTGAGCAAAAGGCTTTTCCTCAGTCGTTGATACGAGTGAAATTTATGGGCAATAAAATGCAAGCTCCGGTATTGGCAGACTATTTTGATAGGTTTTTTATCACTTTAGTGGCTTTGAGGCTATGGTGGAGTAAAAGGGAGACTAGGTTGAAGTAGAACTGTTTGGGGTGGATACGTAAAATTCTGCATGGGGCCATGAAAAAACCATTGGATAAAAATAATAAGTGATACAATAATAAATAAAAAATAATAAGTGGATTAATACAATTTCGAAAAATGCAATTAATTCCAATGTGCTGTATCATACCTGAACGCTCATTTTTATTTATTTGTAAGACAACATTATTTCGACGAAAACGTTATAATTTTCAAAAGAGAATTCATTGAACAGTATTATATTCTGTTTGTGCAATGTCCATGAATAATTTAACCTAAATAACAACGAGAACTCGTAATTCATCCATAAAATGGTCATTTGCGTGAAAATGAAAATCGAATAGTCACTTCGAGAATTGTACGAAAGGAGATAATAGGTACTATTTTTTTTTTGTTTCCCGAATGATTTTCTCTTTTTTTTTCAGGAAAAACTATCACATACCGTTTTTCGAGTCTAATACCATGCTTCGGCCCTTTGCAATTTGCTCATGGACGCTACGTAGCACGGAAGTGGGTTACGCTGGCCCTTCGCCAATGCAGCTATAAATTCTAACCGGAGAGAAATGCGTTTCGCTAACTCTTCGCAAGGTGTGCCGCCAATGTGGTTTTGAACTTTCCCCACGTTCTAATTCGACGAGTACGCATCTACGCTATTTGTTCTATTGATTTCTTAAATTGTTATTTTATTTCTCTTCATTATTCGTGAACTTCCTTATCTTAAACATGAAGGTGGCACGTGACAAAACGGATTTCCTTCATTGATAGTCTTCGATAATCTATTGAATAAATGAATAAATTTGAATTTTATTAAATGAAATTTAAGTCAATTTAATTTAATTGCGTGCACTAATCCAATAATTTTTTTAAATGTCGAAATTAATTAATTTAGTGAATCGAATAATTCTATAATTAATTAATTAGCTTTAGCTTAGATTTTTTATCATTCTTCGTTAGAATAATTTCTATTTCTATTATCGGGAAAACGTCAAAATTAGTCGTTCGTATACCATATACTCAGGTTACTTTTGTATCTTGAAACTGATTTTCCGCTGATGACAAAAATACGTATCCGCTAGTTTTTAAAGTTCTACCACACCAAAGTGATTTTCCTTGTCCAATTTAAGGGGGATATCTGTAACTCAGTTAAGCAACACTTCCGGCTTCGTGGTCTATGCTCAAATCGGTACGAGGTTGAGCGGTTAGCCAAGTATCGGTCCGGGTCAACGCTGCTTAACATACGTGAGTTCGTTGGACCCTCGCATGGTGACCGGATGTTCCCCCAACCGTCGTTCACAAATTCACTTCATTTCACACGTATTCGCCTTACTCGAAGAACAAAAAGTCTTGGAGTTTTCAATCTGCTGGTCATACAGGGTATAGAGGACCCATCACCTAGGATGCCATGTGGTACCGTGAACTACAAGTTTCCGGACTTTTTGCTGATCCTATGGGAGTGAAGAAAGTCGCGCCGGAGGTAATTAGGTGACCACGGGATGGAAGAGAGCTGGGGGGGGGGGATACGTAGGATCATGAAATCCGGTGAGAGGAAGGGCACAAAGTTTCAATGCAGTTTGCACAGGGACTTTCGTGACACTGACGAGAAAACCTTTTTCCATACTTCACCAACGCACTTTTCCTTCACTCCGGTTCCGTTTTAATGCAAAAGCTACAGAGAAGAATCGCGGCCACGATATTGCAAACAAAAAAGCTTTTTCCATTATCCTGAACTTCAAAGAGCGATTTCGCATTACATTATGATACATGATATTCGATGTTATCGTCTCTATCGAATATTCTATTAGAGGGCTTAGCGCAGAACTTTTTAGGTATCGTATGATGAAGAACTTCCAAATAAAAAACTTCAATCAATCGATTCAACGGCTTAGCGATCTTCATGGAAACGTTACAGTCACGTCAATGGTCGATGGAACGAGTTTGATTACGGTTTTGTATTTCCATTTTCATCAGACTTGTACACACCTGTAAATCGGATTATCGTGTTTTTATAGAGAGGTGATGCCATATACCTTTTATCAAAGGGATTATGTGTCACGGACGCTTCAAAAAGATAGAGGTCCCTCTTGTGAATATTTAATCATTAAAACTCATATCGATGGGATGGAATTCGCGTTGGAACGAATTTTATGAAATTTGATACCCCTTCCATCGGTAAAGTTCATTTTGGAGATAGGATATTTGGCCGAACGTGAAATAGGAGTTTTGAATATTGTCCTGAGTGAACGCTAGCCCCTTTCTATGATTATGTCGAAAGCACGCGTAACACCCAAATGGATTAAATTCCAGTGTCGTTCGATTTTGTCACGATGGGCGATTAATTATCACTGGACATTTCGATAACGCGGTTAGCCCAGTTTCGAACCTCACCCTTTTCATCCTCGTTGCAACCGGATGGTAACGTAAACATCGAGCACCCTTTTGATAAATCAACAGCGATCACTCTTATTGTTGGCAAATTAGTGAAAAGACGGTAAGAGGCAGCCCGTTGTGGAGAGACTGTTAAATGATGTTTTTGGAGCATTCTAAAAACAGCATTTACGAAGTTTTTGGAGAGAATGTTAAACATGTCTCCAACATGTTTTTGGAGAGACTGTCAAATGCTTAGAGGAAAAGAGAGTGTCAACGTATGTCAACAAACAACATGAATCAGGGTTTTCCGTAATTATCAGGGAGAGCCTGGTTCAGGTACTTTGATACGAAGAAACTCCAACGAATTATAACCGAAGATATGCTCTGAACGTGACTATACGCTGGAATGCGGAATTATCCAGTACCACGTATATATTCGGTTGGAAGTTCGCGACCACAGTTGGATACGTTATATATGGAACTTCGATAAGTGGGTGCTATAGGTTCATCCATTCGTGAACTCTTATTCGACTATTTTATACAGAAAACAACTGCGTTCACTGCTAATCAAACGTTATATCTCATGGTTGCGGTCGAATGGCAGAGGCAATATCTGTGGTTTTGTTCCACACTGGGGAAGACTGGCCATTATCAGAGTTCTTGAAATAAATATCATCTTCTCTACTATGAAAAAAGATACACGCATTGCGGTAGCAATTTGCATCAATGCACATATCTCTACTAGCAAAAAGTTGGTTCCATTTGTTGATGTTTTTTTTTTCAAATCTGTTTTAGCCAAAAAGTTTTGAGCCCATAGCGTAGGAGTCATTTCGAAAATAGATATTTAACTTCTATACTTTTTTTTTACACAAAGACGTCTTATTTATAATTCACATTCATGGAGGATTGGTTTTTTTTCAAATCTGTTTTAGCCAAAAAGTTTTAAGCCCATAGCGTAGGAGTCATTTCGAAAATAGATATTTGACTTCTATACTTTTTTTTACACAAAGACGCCTTCTTTATAATTTGCATTGATGGAGGATTGGTTTTTTTTTAAATCTGTTTTAGCCAAAAAGTTTTAAGCTCATAGCATTGGAGTCATTTTGAAAATAGATATTTGACTTCTATACTTTTTTTTACACAAAGACGCCTACTTTATGATTCGCATTCATGGAGGATTGGGGGCCAAGCGGAAATTTGAAAAAGTTCAAGCAACCTTTTTGCTCTATAGATGTAACTTCGCATAAAGCTTGACTCGCGAGAAGTTTGCCGGGTTGTTATGAGCAAAGAATCTTTCTGTACTTTCTATAATACTTGCATACAAACAGATATATCGTTCATGCACATATTTCTACATCTATACGTTATAAAAATTATGTTGGTCGTTTGTTTGAATAAAAGTGTAACAACAACTCTTCGGACTTAAGAAAGAATTTTGTGACTAAGATAGCCCCCTCTATTTTTTCCGTAATGCGATATGACTTTTGTTTGCTCTAGATTTATTATTTTATTCGGAAAATGTAGCGAGGGTTAAGACTAGATGAATGTTTTTTCCGCCCCCATAGTATCGTCCTTCTGGCTTCGCGTGGGAGAAACGTCAATCTTCGACCTCTGTTAACGTGTAGTGGTACGAACGTGATTCATTGTGACTACGAAAAAAAAGAGCCTGCCTCGAATCAACGAAAATTCTGTGACGTGAAGAGAAATGTGGTATTCGCGAGGGTTGCGGATTTGGATGGAACACCATCGATGAAAATGTATTACATTATTCAGATTCTGTGTGCAAGACGATACCTCTGTCTCACTTGATTTCACCAAGTTCTGGTGATAATTCCCGAGACATCAGGGGGGCCATAAATAAATCGCTTTTTTAAACATTTTTCGATCTCAATAAGTAATTTTATAAAATAAATTCTCATTGATTTCATGCTTCGATCAATCACGTATTCGTATACATTAAAGTTGGTAAAAAAAACAAGTTTTATAACTTTGAGAAACGTGGAAATCAGATCTTCTTTTTTTGATTAGGTATAAAAGATTGGATACCAGAAAAACCTGGAAATTTTTATAAAGCACTTCCAAATGAGGTACTTCCTGGAGGCCCTTCAGTTAGTTAGAAAATTAAAATATAATACACGAAAATATAATTACTAGAATAGTTATATTTGTAATAAATGTAGTATTTATTTATTAGTATTTATTAGTATTATTACAAATAATAATAGTATTATTAGTATTTATTACTAGTATTTTTTACTTAGTCCTTATTATTTTTTGTATTTATTACTAAAATAATAATTTTTAATTACTAAAAAATAATTTATTATTATTATTTATTATTATTTATTTAGTCTTTGTTACTCAGTATTTATTACAAATAATATATTTGTAATAAATACTAAGAGGACGCCTGATTAATAATAATTCAATAAAGAATGCACCAGGGTGGTGTTAATCCATAAATGCAGTGTTTATCGTCGCTTGATTTATTAACTGCGCAATCGTGCGAATTATCACCCAACTGCACGTTCATTTGCGGTTTTGTTCCACTTTATTCAATGAAGTTTCAACACGTTCTCTAGTAATTGAAATACGTGTGCAACAATTAATTAAATGAATGTGCGAAAATATCAAACAAAGTATGACGATGGAAGTATTGATAGAACTGATCGGTAATTATTGATGACTTTCATCGACCTTTGGGTACATTACTTCTTCGAAAAACTGTAAGGTCTCAAGGGTCTCTTGCCCTAGCCCGTTCGAATCCAACAGACGTGTCGTGGACAAGGGTCACTCTGCTCTACCTTCTTCAATCAATGGACCGTGAGGGGTCAGAGAGTAAGCATACGAGAACTCGCTGAAACCCCTAAAGTTCAGAAACGGCTTTCGTCCGGGGTTAACGTTGGTCGGCTACTCTCGCATTGAAGAGGACATGAATTTAGGGATAATTCGAAATAATAGAACAGGGTTTACATTTCAACTCTTCTCTATAGTTCCTTTTGTGCGGATTTGTCCTCAGAAAATTCGTTATAATTAAAGCACTATTAATATTTCTCATTGTCATAATTACGAGATAATGAAAAGTGTGGGTTCAAAATGTAATTTTTCATATTGAAATAAAAAAAGCAAAAAAACACATTATGTCCGGAGGGAACGAAAAGGAAGTACCAGAAGCGTTGAGAAAGACCCCAAGGCTGCCCTCTTGGAAAGCTCACAGACAATCTGCTCGGAAATTAATTTGCCGGATGAAATTCATTCGCTTAGGGTCGAGAAAAATGTAAATCCAGAAAAACTTCTCGTTTCCAAACTTGCTCCTCGTTAAAATTTTCTCCACCATTACATCACGGGTACTTAAAGATTTGAGACTCTGCGTTGCTATATTTTTTCCCACTCACTTGGCTGAGCTAATGGCACACAATTCTAGAATATTGAAAAACTAAATATTCACAATGCTTAAGGACAACTGGGCTGAAGTTAATTTTGATAATTTAATAAGTTAATAATTTTAAAGTCGTGCTTTAAAATTGGAATATGCAGCGACTAGGTTGCAGATGTTCAGTAGGAAAAGAAAGTATGAGACAGTAGGAGCTCATTAGGTCATAGGGCAGTCAGAAACAGTCATACTCGTCAAATACCCCAGTCCCTGGCGAATGATCATCCCGCTTGGCTACGATAAGGAAAAGACCATTCGCAGGAACATTCTATCCAAGTTGAAATTTTAGTAAATGGATGGAGCCCAGATGTCCAACCGGTCGCGCAAAACCGCACACACATACACCTATTTTCAGGTGACCATACACGAAAATATGGATTCGAGGGAAGTGTACAGAGTAAGGTACCTTTTGCCTGCACCCTCTCGAACTTGTGAACAAGAGTTATGGAATTTACTGGTGGGAGCGTTGGAGACCGAGGATTTCTGAAAAGGTAAGAGCTCTCGTATTTTCCTCAAGGTACGAACCAAACAGACATCCTGTTTGGAAGTAATCTCGCAAAGGGTTTGAAGGTAGCTATAGGATCGAGGGGAACTATAGGTTCGTAGATACGAAAAGGGTAACCACTACAAACGATCAAGATTCGACGAAGGAGGGTGCAACGGATACGAAGATAGACGGTCTTCCTTGGAAGCCTTTAATGCTCGATGGCGTACATAAGAAATGAATGAAAACCGGAATTCTCTAAAAGTTCATCGTATCTCTGGGATCGTGAAACTTATCATAAAAGTTGTAGAATCTTGGACGAGCAAATGTCTCGACGCTATAACACACTCACCAGTGGCTTTGTAGTTTCAAAGAAAAATGTCTGTTTCTGTCCATTACATCGGACGGTTTGCAAGCTCTTCAACCAGCAAATTGACCATTGATTTTTTTTTCAGTAATTGAGCCCGATGAGCTTGGACAACTGTTCATGACCATTGTGTTTCGAAACGGCTATCCGTAATGAGTCTCGACACTTCCACAACAAAGCATCCGAGGTTTGATTGTCATTCGAGATCTTATCTTCCAACACTATGGCTGTTGGTACAATATATATATGGCTGGTGAACTATATTCACTTTGACAAGGAAAAATGGTATTTTTCTTGCAAAGGATGTTGGGTCCTTGTTCTTGGGAGGTTTACTTGGGATAACAATGGACGTATTGTATGCTCGATGAACCGGCCACAAAGATATCTTGTTACCAGGTGGTTGCGATAGGAGGGGCAGCAGAGGCTGCCTGATGCTGTATACTCGTCCGTTTCCTACACGTTTCTATTCGAGCTACACCGGCAATTAGCGGAATCATGAGACGAGATGTTGATAACAGTGGCTTTAAAGAAAAGAACCCTCAATGTTACCCCTATAATTGACCAAGTCCGGCAGTTGTCTCTTTAGCTGTAATCATCCCGAAACATCGGACGTGACCTTATTTTTTTTTGGCCATCAGTAATTGGATCCTCGTAAAAGCAAAAAAAGAGAATTAAGGTAAAAACTTTTGCCTACATTTTGCATGACGATTTCAATTAGCAGCGACAGCTGTACTGTCCCTATCGTGTCCTTGAAATCCAATGTGGTTTCGTTTCGTCCAATAATGATGGATACGTCGAAATGTACTTATATATATCGTATATACAGTCTATTACATACATTAACATTATGTGTACGTACGTCTATCAATAGAATCCTGCGGTATATCATTGCAAATGGATCGAACTTGATGAACCGTAGGCCGAACATAAACTGTACGTCGCTAGCATTGCCGTTGTTGGAGTCTCCAGATCGTCGATCAGTTCGCCACTCGGGCATAACGAATGCTCCGGTACTGAATTTTCATGCAAATTGTACGATATACCGGCTGGCAGGCAACCCTGAACCATTAACAGAAGCGGATGGAGAAGTGAAGAATACTACGATACGTATACGATATATACTTTTGCAGAAAAGGGGCTCAAAGTAACGATGATGAAAAAAACCTAGTAGGCTTTTGTATCTGAAGCTGTACGCGATCGGAAATTCTCTGGAAGCTGATGGGGAAAGTATATTTTGCAGCCGTTGTGTCTACGTAACGTTGGTAACGTATATTTGAATACTTTGAGGCTGGACCCTACGTATTACAAAATGGACGTATTTATAATTTCGTAGTTTTCATAAACTCATAATTATTTTGCATAAATGCGGCAATTGATTTATGCCATTGAGAATTCCAACGTTCTCAATGGCAAAACCATTCCATAATTCCAACATCCTGGTTTTCATGATTTTTCAAAACCGTGATTTTGACTTTTCGGTTTATGCCATGATTTGTCAATTTAGTTTGGAACGAGTTACGTACTTTAATACGATACAGGCAAGGGAGATACAGGCATCTCCGTGCAGAATAGTGACAGTGATAAAGGCCAAGAGGCCATGAGAGGAGAATCGTGGTATTGGAGGTAAAAGCAGGAGCAAGTACACTCTTGCATTATGCAACGATGGTTAAAGGCCCGGTCATTTAGACGGTGGAATATTCAAGAGAGAAACTCCAGGACATTTCTGCTGGTCTCTTTTTACCTTTCGTCTCGCACACTTTTTGCTTTGTAGTTGTGTCGTTCGATTGTTCCCGCAGGCGACGATCGGTCGAGACGCGGAGATTGAGTTTTGTGATCGATGCAAGATGGGTTCTACGACCCCTCGCAAACCCTAGGGGGGTTTGGATCAATGATGTCGGGTCCTCAACCTAGCTCTATCGCATCGATGTTTCCCTCTTGTCTTATGATTGGTGTTTCGGGATCGAAAAATTACACCATCCAGGCATAGCATTAGTCATAAATCAAAAGTCAGCGTACAGTCGTGACGAAGCCAAGATAACGAAGGAAAAGCGTGAAACTTCGCTGGAACTTGCATCAGTCGAGTGTTATAAATCCTGTTGTTAATGATACAACCTGTAAATTGGCACTTCAGTGGTAAGTTGTTGCAGAAAAGGTAGAACCCTCAGCTAAATTAATTAAAACAGCAAGGCAGTCGGTTTTCTTCGTTAGAAAACAGGATTCTTATACCTCTGGAAACAACATTTTCCCACGGTTGGAAGTTTGTTTCAACGTTCAGTAATTACTTTAATAGTTCATCACGTATTTGCTAGTGAAATGGGAAAACAAGAGGAGAACACATACACGTTTTATGTCGTCGAGTAAATTTCATGGTCAAGCGAGTGTGACGGATAAACTTTTTAATATCGTTTAGCCAGTGTTGATTGTTTTACTTCCAGCCAAGCTGACTCTCCCATTGTGAACATGATCCTGCGTATGATGGTCTTCCATGTAACGCGAGAGATATTCGCGTCAACCTCCAGATTAGAGGGTTGAAGATATTGTTAACCTTCCACGGTATATTCCAAAGGACCTCCTCATCCTCCTCATTGTCATACCTCTTGGGTCTTCCTCCTCGTCTTTCCTGATTCCTAACTCGTAGTTATGCAGCTAGCTGGGTTGTTATGCCAAGTCTCTCTGGCACTTACATGTTATTCCGCCAACGGCCAGGATTTTGGGACGATGAGGAAGGTTGCTAGGGAGATATAAACTTAGAAGCATATGCCGCGGGTTCGACAATTTCCTGACAGCTTATTGAGACGGGCATTCGTGACTGAATTATATAATGCTTGCAGACACAACGGTACCTAAAATATATACATACTTCGCCACGTTTATCCATGATTTGAATCCGCATAGGACAAGCCTAAAAATAGCGAATGGATAAGGTGAGCTCGATGCAGCTTGAAGCGAAAGCGCGTATCGGTTTATAATCCGTCCGCTAAATTCATTTTGTCAGGCAATCTCGCGCTCGAATGACTGATGAACCTTTTCCTATCTTCGATGGAATACGACTTCCAAGGACTTGGAGAAATGTTCTAATGGAGACTCGGTGAAATACACCTGATTGAGAAAAGTCGAAAGTTTCAGACGCAATGAAAATTGCCTCTGGAAATGGTGAAAGAAGATTAGTTGATTATTGGGTAGCTACAACGGTCCATAAAACTTCGACGATACGTATCTACGGGTTGGCGATATCTCTCGAAACTTTGAGGGCTTTCTCAATTTCACATTGACGGACGTGCCGGTTGAAAATGCTGTCAATATGATTGTTTGATACTTTTATGTTCACATTTGAAAGATGTGCATATTTTTATTTTCATATCTTCTCTCTTTTGGTGTAATCACAGCTGCAATTAAGTAGGTTTAACTACCTCGAACTCATATTTGTTAGATATTTGTAAGTTGTTAAAATATTGATTCGGGTAAAAAAAATGTTAACTATGGGAATTACTTTGTGAACTTTTATCTCACACCTATTTTTCGGAATTTGGCTATGAGAATCAGGATGAGTGTGTGGTTTTTTTTATTATACCGTTTTCTGTGGTTGATACATGCGGAATCATAAATAAGTAAATAAATGATGGCAATCTTGGCGCAGCGGTTTACTGCAATAGCATGCGCCACGAATTCGTAAATTGTTCGAGAGGATCAAAGGGTAGACTATTTATTATCGACCAGCATTTTTACGGGGAATCGTATTTCGCCAAGCCAAAGAACGCAATTTTTTTTATAGTACCGATAAATCAGACGACTCGCAAGTGTCGATACACGAGCAAAAGGTTTTCCCTGGATAGTCTATGGGCTCGAATAACTCCAGCTTGGCCATTCTGCCGATCGTAAATATAATTCGCGAAAATAGAAAAAAATGCACTGGAAACCGTTGGAATCTTTGGGTCGGGAAACTGGATATACGTTTAATAAATATTACTTCATCTGTGGTTCAAAAAACTAAACCCTCTCCAACATAAACGAACCGTATGAAATCCTAAAGTAGACATCAAAGTGATTTTCATTCCTGGTCAAATTGCTTTCCGGTCGTCAGACTTTCCCCCGAGTGGTCACCCATCCAAGAACTGTCACGAGTCAACGCTGGGTGACACGACAAAAAAGGGCCGCTTTATGTCTCTTCCACCATTATTGGAAAACAGATTTGAAAATAGTACCACGGGAATATCTCTCTCCGCTCAAAAAAAAAAAAAAGATCGTCGCCAAAGGGTTTTTTTTTCTTCACCGGAAATGCTCACAAAGAGAAGAAACGACATTCTTCATACCTCCTGATGGTTGAAACGACACACATCACCTCCGTTACGTTCAAAATCGAACTCGGACAAATCAAGCTGAAGTCAATTTTCGTGAGTCTGAGGAAATCACTCGAGGGAGCAGTGGAAGAGCCCATGAGAGACGTGTAGCTTTTACCCAGAGTAGATGACATTGCCGTGGTTTATACGCCGCAATGTCCCACTCGGGAAGTACGAGGGTCCACGATATCCTACCCCATCATCTGATCACGTCACTGGGTCAAGACAGTTTTCAGTTGTTCACGTTGGAGGAACCCAAGAGACGACGATTCACTAAATAATTTAATACCCGGTGGAATTGTTGGTTGACCCGAGAGGTGGCTGCCACGTGAAATCCATTATGTACATATTTTATAATTGAAGCTAACTTTTAATGCATGTTCTTTTGATACAGAACTCTGTTGTGCACTTTTTTCCATTACCAATTAGCTCTGTATTTCTTTCCACACAATGAAATGAGCTTTCATTATTATTCGAGAGAAACGTTGGATCTGATTTTTTCCATTCAGCGTGGATTTCGATATTAATTATTATAATGAATTCAAGTATTCAACGGATCATCATTTTTGGCTTTTTTCGAAGCTGAAGAATGATAATTAATATTAATGAGATCCGTGTTCGACCATGTGGAATTTTTTATAGAGTGCCAACCATCGTATTTTCTATCCAAACAGTTGTGAAAAATGATTAAAGAAAGATTCAGTAATATTAAGTGGATTACTCGAATTGTAATAGAATTTCTATGCCAATGTACTCATCATTTTGCTAAGATCTAAATATTTGTAATGAATTTATTGGAAATTTGTTTCTTTGAATGCTGTATTATTAGCTTGATAGACATGGTTGACTTGAATTCTACAGATACGGAATGCACTGTACATTTATACTAACATCGATGTTTGTTGAAAGAAAATCTTTAAATTTGCAATTATCTCTGCCTTTGTTATCTAAGGGTAGAATAAGTGCCACCCGGAGAACAAAATCTCTCAACCTCAATTCGTCTTAAAAAAGAGGCTGAGTGAGTTTAAGGTTGGTAAATCCCAAACGATGTGGTGCAGAAAAATTGAATCAGATACTTCTTGATAATGAGGTACAAGAGGCAATGAAGGCTCAGCCCGAACGTTATAAAGAAAGAATAATGAGAAAGAAGAGGTTAGATAAAAGTTATTCAGAAGTACAAACATTTTAATTAAATGCACTTGGTTATGAAGAATATTAATCACAAACGTTAAAGAAGTTTGATCGGAACGATTTTCAAGAGCTAGGCGAACTTGGGATTATTTAATCTTGAATTTTAGGTCAATGAGGTTTGCATGAATTTCACTTCAATTTGGGAACTTATATTTGAGTTTATGAATGCAGATATTTCAATCAATACGATCACGTTAAAGGATATAAATATACGTATATATATATTAGGGTGGTCCTTGATGGTTATGTTCACCTCCAGATAGGTACGAAATAAATAAATAAAAATGTGTGCGGAACCCCAACGCTGTAGTCCAATGGAAAGACGTGCCTGTAAATTCGTTTTTTCCCCTATTTGAATAACATGGGATTTTCAGACTAATTCAGTCATTATTTTTCTAAGTACTTCTAAACATTACAAAAAAAAATTATTCACATAAATCTATTCTTAATTGGTATATCTTTGTATAAAATTTTTAACAAGACGTTATCATAACCCTTACGGCCCCCAGACCCTTCATATTATACTCGACAGAAAACTGATCAACTGGCTACTTGGTTTCGGACATATTTTTATTTATTTAAAAGAAATTCGTCAACACGCCCATTAAGGACCACCCTAATATACATTCTACCCTTAGATATTATATATATTATTATAGGTACGATCATATAAATATTATATATATAACCTAATAATATAATATTTTATTATACAGAGTGTGGCGTAAATAATGGATAACCTTGTATTGTCGGAAAGGGGACGTTAAGCCCTATCTAAAAAAAAAATTACGAACTTCTTCTGACTCAACTACTCTTTGTGATAATTTTTTTTTAATTTTTAGGAAATTTACTTTTTAATTGGCCGATTTAAGTGGCCGATAAAGTGAATAGAAAAAGTAAATTTCCTAAAAATTAAAAAAAAATTATCACAAAGAGTAGTTGAGTCAGAGGGAGTTCGTAATTTGTTTTTAGATAGGGCTTCAGGTCCCCTATCCGACAATACAAGGTTATCCATGGTTTACGCCACACCCTGTATATTTATAGAGTAGCGTATGAAATACTTTACTTCCTCGTCGTAAATCTGTAATTTGATGGATTAAACTACGAAACTAGTACATTAATCAAGTCTAAGACGTTATCCCACGTGATCCTCATAGAAGAGAAATAATCCCTAGTCCCTAGATCGTTTTGCATTGCACACTAGTGAGGATTAGAATAAATATCCGCAAGAATAGATAAGTCAACGAAGAGAGTGCAAAGGCAACAACCGCAAAGTTATAAAGGAAATAATGAGAGTATCACGAATGTGTGTGAAGAAAGCGAAAAGTAGAAAACGAGGGAGAGCGAAATGGAGACCTCCGTAGTTTAAAGCTCTTGGCACATACTAATGTC
Organism: Ophioninae sp. B BG-2022a; assembly: GCA_030522765.1. Taxonomy (NCBI): domain Eukaryota; kingdom Metazoa; phylum Arthropoda; class Insecta; order Hymenoptera; family Ichneumonidae; species Ophioninae sp. B BG-2022a. Next base: position 45,057 of record JAPYZJ010000393.1, read on the forward strand.
TTCGGACCTGGAGGACGCTAGTTCTCCGTTATTTTTTTCGCTAATGGCACCCTCGTATTTTTATACGAGGCTCATGGATAAACCGCGTCTTGCCTAGGGAAGAGCCACGAAGTTGTCACGAATGCGACGACCTTGTATCGTCGAGGCGTGACACCAGAAAGGTCTCGCCAATCTATCGTAAAGTCTGCGGTTTACTGCTTTTTTTTTACAGCTTGGAAAAGCATCGCGAGCTTGCGCTCAGGAATGCTCTTCGAGCTGATGGCTAACCGAGAAAACTTCGTACGGGGTAGATCAAGTTCCACACGAAATGGAGGATAATCCGTCACCGCGGATGAGAAAAAGGTCATTTTCGTGGCAGGCACCATTATTATAATTGGACACGAAAGAACAGTTATCACTTTTAGTCACTGCGCAGTTCGGACGTTGAAAAACGAAACATCATTTTCGTCCATGAATCATTCGGTGCCAAGACGTTCCTGATATCAGGTGAAACAGTGCATCGTCAATTCAACGGTGACTGTGTTTGTCACTATTCTGAGAGTGCAGAATGGAAATGGCACCTGCTGATAGTTTCTTCGACAGCAATTGTAGAGTTTGAGAAATTTTGTACCCGATGTATTCAGCAGGCATCCAAAGTAATAATAGGGTAGCAAAATCTCCAATAGCTCAATTATTCAGGAGGCCCGAACGCAATTGGACCCAATGGAGGGTCCTTAATTAATCAATAATTGTCGAATCGTTACGAGCCTCGTTCACTTCGTGCAAATTACTTTTTTTTTTTCAATTACGTTTTTCTGGGCTGGCGTGGAAGAAGGTTTTTAAAAACTGCTTTTCAAGGGGTTGAACTACTGTAAAAATAAAAAAGAACACTCATTTCTCGAAGCAAGTTAAACCGAAGAAGAAGGTCCAACATGTGGTGGAGAAACTGCAGATTGAAAGTAAACTTATGATTTCAATTATAGAACTGCCAGTGAAACTTTTCATGTGTTCTTTTATCTCGAAACTATGTTCTTTAAAACAGTGTTCGGGACTTTTCGACATTCCATGAAGAGTAGTTTAGTTTTAATCGACTATTTTTTCAATTATCCAGAATTTTCAACAAATCTCAGTTGCCCAATAACTTAAGGAGGGATTTTCTTTTTTTTCGACGAAAAAATAGATTTTTCGCTGACGGTTGTTTCATATTCTTCAAAGTGTTGAGAATATGTGTGCAAAATTTCAAATTAAAATTCTCAAAAATGGGAAAGTTATAAGCGATTTTATACCTGCGTGTCGACTCGCGGTAGCCGCGCGCTCACAACTTTAAACGCGTTTTTCTCGAAACAGCTTTTTCACAACTGGTGTGCACGATTTCTCAAAAACTATTCAACCGATTGCCTTCAGATTTGGAGAGAATGCTCAGCTGACATTCTTTTATCGTTTGATGAAGCAAAAAAGCGATACGTTTAATAGTTTTTTATTTATAACAAAAAGTCGATACATTTTTTTCGATAAATCGATACTTCAAGTTCAAAACGTGACCAAATCGTCAATTTTTTTCCCTTCATCGAACGATAGCTATATGTGTCTAAAGTAAAATGCTTTTTGGGTTTTTGTTGCAGGATGAACGTGAAGGCTGTAACCGTACACACCATCAAAAAAGGACGATCGCGCGTCGAGACGGATGGGAGGCGGGTTTTTTGATGAAATTGTTTAAAAATTTGTTTGTATTGTAGTAAACAGATCAATAAAACTATATGTCAAGTTTCACAAGTTTTCCGTTGTATACTTTCTTCACAAAAAAATTCCCAAAAAGCAGTAAACTTTAGAAAAAAAAGACAATTCCCCCTTAAGGTTTGCTGGAGTTATAAAATGTTCACAATATATTTATTCTTCCAAATTCTTTATCTGCGTTTTGAATTCTGCCATGGTACGTGATCGATAACGCGGGAAATCCGTGAAAATTCGTTACGGCTATAGCGCTACGAAATTCGCATCGAACCCGGCAAATTTATCAGACGAAAATACCCGAGACGCCAGAACGGGAGAATTATAGAGATTCAGAGAGAGGAGTCATTGAAGGAGACCGCGAACTACGCGAAGAGGTGGGCAAGAGGGATGGCGGTGATGGGGGGAGGCAAAAAGCTCGCGAGAAGTAAAACGAGACAAGTACGAGGGGGCGAACGAGGACGGTACAATTACGAGGCTCGGATAACGCCCGAGTCGAGAAGATGGCGAATTAGGGGATGGGATAACTGCCGGATAGTGAAGTTTCACCCGGATGAAAAATTGGAAGAGAAAGTGCGAATGAGATCTTCGCCTCGTTTAATAAAATATAAAAATCTTCTCAGAATGCTAAAGGCATAATTAAAATAATTGATAAATTATTGATATTCATAAAAAAAACCCGGATTTTTTTAGATGCTCCGGAACAATTAAGTAAGTACTTGCAAGGTGTCCACAATTTTATTTGGCTACAGGAAAATGGAGAACTCTGATCTTTTTCCAGTTGAAGGAAATGTGGGAGGGGATGAACCGAGTGCAATTTACATAAACCCGATATCACGTCATATAGCATGTTTATATTGACATAAATTTAACCTGGTAAACGACTAGCTACTAATATTTAAAAATTCGAATAAACCTTTCAACCCCTTAATTCTCAGGAATCGCAAAAATAAAATAAAAATGCAACCGCTATTTTTCGATAATTTACAAGTACGTGAATTTACATGAGAATCAGACAAAGATTTTTGAAGATACGTATTAAACAATTGACTTTTGCCAATAAACAATATAAAATTTGTTGCTATCTGCATTTTTCTCATCTCCTTTATACTCGAAAAAATGAAACATGATAGAAAATTTAAATATCTTGCGTATCTTATTTCGGTAAAGAATTATCGCTGAAAACGAAAAACACCCCCATTTGTAAGGGTGAATTCCCCCTTTAGAAATGGGCTTCCATCGATATAAAAAAATACATATCGCCTGTTTGCACCAATTTTCAAAATATGCAAATCCAGTTTTTCATAAAAATCCGGAAACCCTCGTTTCCTTATCAATCAGTTCTAAGAGCACATTTTTAAAATGATTTTTTTGTTGGTTGAATCATTTTGAATTCGACAGAATTTGGTATCAAAGAATGATTTTTTCCAGCCGAAAAAATAGATGTTTCCCGCAATTAAAGAGACAGGAAGAGTAATTTGCTTCCACGTTATCACTTTCGAGGTTCCCAAAAAAAATTCCATCAACTTCCATCACTGAAATTTCATGACACTTAAAACACAGAATCATCGTATCCGGAGGCCGTGGCGATGGGCAGATGGTATTTCCGCACAAGCCGTGAATTCTTTAAATTCTTCAAGCTCGATGTGAAACTTTTCGTCACGTACGCGAGGCGATTCCGGGCGTCTGACTTCTGGAAGTTGGGTGATCTGTGGTTGTTGTACGATAAGTCACGCCCGACGGAGGGGAATTGGAGCGAAATAATAGGAAAAGCCTCGAATTAACGTTATCTCTTGTGAGCTATCTCGTTGTTCCTGGGCTCGATCGGAGGAGCGCAGAGTGGGCGATTGAAACAGGCGTCGAGTTCATGGCGGGAAATTTGAATCCCAATCAGCCATAACGTTAGATTTGTTTAAAAACATCCGTAAACTTACTCAAGTTCAAAGATCCTCGATGATATTAATAGTCGTGGAAGAACTTCAGGAGCGAAATGTCACTTTTGAAAAACTTTCCCGCTCGTCTGATATCTCGTATCTTTGGCCGAATATTTCCAACAACATCGGTAACGATGAGCAAAAACAAAATAAACTCAGTTAAACAAAAAAATAGCTTGCTAGCTAAATTTTTTTATCGACAAAATCGTTGCTTTTTCTTTTAAATTGATTTTCTTTTTTTTTGGTATTTTTCTTTAATGATCACGAATGGTGAAAAATATATATTCGGTGTACTCGAGGGATAAGGGCTGCCCGTTGCGCGTACGAGTGCGTGTCGGGGCGCGGACTGAACCACCGAGAGAAACTCTCGTCTCGGTCTTTCCCACCCTTACGAATACTCCGGTAACCCCCACTCTACTTTGAGCACCCTCTCACCCAACCCCACTATCAAACCATCGTCCCATTTCTCCTCACCTAGGACGCTCTTCCTGCACGATCCGTCGTCAGCGCCAACGCCCTTGCGCATTGGAACGTCCCGATGTCACGTATATATTCTCTCGTCTTTCACAGTATCTCGCGCGACTACGCGTGTATGCGTGCGTATCTACCGAAACCCCGTGGAACCAGCCTCCCATCTGCATACCCCAACGTTCCTGTTATCACTATGCATCTTTCTGCATTCTTCTTTTTTTTCTTTTACCTTGCCATGGTCCGTCATCGGATTCCATTCGAAACGTCCTAATCAACCTACCGAGCGTCGTATTCATACTGGTTGTATCCAATTATGAGAAAATGCACATTGCTCATTGTGGACCTTGATGAGGATGGAGCTCGAGTGTGGGATTTTTGCCATTTGGATTAAATCCACGAGTTGAAAGGTTTTTAAACCGAATTGTAGAGAATGAGGAGATTCTCGACTTGACTTTACGTATATATGTACATTTTTACGTATACAACTCTGACGAGGATTAATTAGTTACGAGGAACTCGTTTGAAATAGACTGACTTGGATAATAGAAACGTTTGGAACGAAATTGAGACAACGTAGTTTTTTTCATACTTTTCTCGTATTTCTCATCATTTGGGATATGTTCTTCCATCAAGCATGCTAGCTACACCAATAGACTAGGGGAACATTCCCAATGGATTAGTCATTGCTTTCAGATTATGTGATTATTAAACAGGTAAAAAGTATGCCTAAAAGATACTAAGCCATTATTAGTAGGGGACTAGGGGATTGGGGAACATTCCGAATGGATTAGTCATTGCTTTCAGATTATGTGATTATTAAACAGGTAAAAAGTATGCCTAAAAGATACTAAGCCATTATTAGCCGTGGAGGTCACTGGAGCACTTATTAATAACAAAGCATCATGGCTTATATAATGCTGTATGTTTGTCTTTTATTTCAATGCTTTATCTAAAATAGCTTTCGAGTTCTGCAGGCTACGTTCTTGTCAAACAGACTTTGCTAATTCCTCAGTGAATGGAATGTTGAGTCGAGTTCCAGAGTTGACCAAGAAGGTAAGTTTGGTTCTGTCGGAGGAAGCTTGTGGTTATTGATACACAGAAAGGGACAGCATCAAGGGCCACTATCAAAATATTTCGTCGAATTCTCACGCTTGCTCGATTTCGGAATTTCTAGAGTACACATCCCAAGCGTTGCAGCGCCATTTACTTTTTATTTACTTTTCACTCGTTCGTTTCCATTCCCTATCATTTAGCTTGGTACAAACGCTAGTGGCGCTTTGGTACAGGAGGAAAATAAAAATTGGGTTTTCCGAGACAGCTTCAGGCAGCTGGTGAATTCCCCATCCAAAAACAAAGAGAAGGTGACGTTCTTTGTTTTCGAATGAATGATTCGTTATACCACCTGATGCAGGATTCAGATATTTCCATTTTGCCTAGGCGCGGATTTCTGGATGAACGTTTGTCCACTCACGGTAACATTTTTAAAAGATCGTGAATTATTTATTTCATTCGTAATCCTGACAATATTTTTTTTTTTTTACGAGGAAGAAAACACATGGGATTCTAGAAATTCCTGTATCAATAATTTGGAAGAAAAATTGTGTCACTATTTTACATATTTTAACGTAAAATTGACGCATCGAGTTTTTCGTGCAGTCAATCAATGACAGATCTGAACCCAATTCGATTTCATGCACCATATGAGTTACACTTCGTTACGATTATTCGACATTAAAAGGAGTATATTTGGACATATAATGAACCTTTTGGCTAGTTTACATTCGAGTAAATCAATATGGAACGATGAAGACGTATAACTGGAATTGGCTGACCGACGGATATCCATGAGCTCTCTTAAAGAGGATGATCCGGAAAGGGGAACGGTTTCTATTTCGAAAAAAAAAAACATTGAACTTCCTTTTCCGTCCTCGTAACATAAGCGCAAGCTCGATGCAATGTAGATTGCAGCTTTTACGGTATCAGTGTTCAGGAATGCAACATTGACGAAGCTCTCCATCGATCCTTTCCTCAAGCACTCTCGACTACCGCAAACACAATAGACTTGATTGATATTTTCGCAAACGGTCTCGGACTCCCTGATCAGGCACTCGGTTCTGTTTCGAGATATTGACGTCGACACACATCGTATGCAATTAATCCTGGTCTTAGCTGCTATGCAATCCGGTTCCAACAACAGACCAGTATTTCTGTCTCAATTATCGAACCCGAGAAGATCTCGGCGTTCACTCGGTTTCTCCATTTCTGTCTGTGCTGGTTAACCGTTGCTTCGAAATTTCGACCTTACTCTTTTGGCAACCGTATTCTCGCGATCTCTACCCACTACAATATTCTATACGGACCCGTGTACTTTCCAACCCTTTTCACGAGTCTCATTAATTATCCGGTAATTAGAGAAAACGAGCGCAGAAGAGGTTAATAACTACGACGTCTAGGAGTGCGCAGAAGCGATGAGTACTTTTTCGTATTAAAAATCGATACTCGGTGACAGTCATTGAAATATTAGAAGAAAATCCGTTACGGCATTTTGCAAAAAAAAAACACGATGATAAGTGAAGAATTCAGAAAAATATCAAACCCTACCAATCCGATAAATGTTGATCAAACCCAAACATTTTTTGAATACTTATTCAAGAGTCCTCAAATCTTTGATAGATTTTCTACGTATTTCGTATAAGTACGTGATATGTGTCAAAGCGTAGTTGAATAAATAACAATAGTTAATTGAAGTGGATTTTCAGCAAGATATCTTTTTTTTAGCTATTTGTATTGATTCGAGATACTTTTATATATTCATATACAATATTTCATTGAAAAGTGCAACATGGAGGGACCTTCCAAGAATCTTTTAAGAATAGGTTTATCTTAACGTAGCTTTAAAATCTCGAGCTAATTTTGATTTACTTTCCATTGTAAAAAATCTTTTTCATTTACTTTTCATTACTAAAATCCTTAATTGGAAGAAGGATTTTAATAATGAAAAGTAAATAAGAAAAAAACCTAGAAATTTAACCTGCTTAATTATGACTCGAAAATACCGAGAAGAAAGTTCCTCGACAAAATTTATCCGCAGACACAATTTTCTTCGTACCACCAGCAGAATATAAATCGCACGCCGGGGATTAATTAATTCTCAAATAAATCACGCAACCCCTTCATAAATCGAGGCAAATTGTCGCAGAGATGTAATTTTTTTTTTCGACACGGTTGAGCTTTCGGATATACGATGTTGTGAGTTTGCCCTCGACCTGGCGTCTTGGAAATTCAAATTATTCGGAAATCGATTGCCGGTAACGTTGCAACTGAACCGAAGCGAATGGTGAAATTTTTCGCTCAGACTGTTGTGTCGACGACGAACAAGCAGGATTGGTAATAAGGGTCTTGTCGGATGACATCAGATGGAAGAGTTTCTCCACAGTGAAAGGGACGAGGGGAGCAAAATTCAGAAAGTAAAATGGTCGGTATACTCCTCGGGGGAAGAGGGATCGTCGGCAAAAAGCTTTTCAGCTTCGCAATTAAATTTTGGTACAAGCTTCGCGGGTACACGTAGTAAGGCCCGCTTTATCTTGTGCTCGCTAACAATGAGAAAGATAGGGAAGGGGAGTGACTCGACAAATATACAATAATAAGATTATACACGAATAAATGGAGACATTAAAAAAAATGTGGAAGTAAATTTACCTTCGGAAAAAGCACAGTTCAGAGGGAGGTCGACCCTTCAGTCGATTTAACTGTCGATCGATATTTCATACATTAAAGCTCACGATAATTTGATAAAATTTTTCATAAAATGAGAAGAAACAAAGGATGACACGAATCTATCTTCGAGCGATTATTATTCGATGCAAGTATTATCATTTATTTATTTGAGCAATTATTATTTCATGCAATTTTCAGATTGGGACATTAAATCAGTGGCAAGTATGCTTCGGAAATGTAAATTGTTTATTAATAGTGGAAGCGACTGAAGCACTAGTTATTAACAAAGCATTACAGTTTAGAAGTTGTAGTATGGGTGTGCATTTTTTGTGATACCTTCTTCAAAATAGTTATTGAGTTCCACAGGACACGCTCTTATCAGACTTTCAATTAATTCAAAATTAAATGATTTTAAACGTTTTTTTTTCTCATGCCATGTACTCCACATTACGACGTAACAACTGCACAATATTTTATCGACATCTTGCTGTAAGTTTTAATTAAAAAATGGGTCCAGCGACGTGTTTACGATCCGAAGCTCAAATTGACAGCCCGATTTTCATTCGTTCGCTGTCAATGGAAGAACCGATAGGTTTGAATAACTGCGTCGATAGAGATTCGATACCTGATGTTTCCTATACTGCACTCTACCTCAACGAGGTCTCTCGAATAAAGTTCCGAGGTGGCAATATTTCTCGGTGACGAAGAGAGTCTCAAAACGCGGGAAATCTCAGAATAAAAAGTAGGAGAGATAGTAAAGTATACAACAAATATACTATATTCGCAATACCCGTGTAAATCTATTTTGCACTTCTGGAATTTTATCAATACTACAGGACAAACTATGTTTTCAGACTTTTTACGTTTTTCCTTTATATTCTTCGCGGCATTCTTCGTTGCCCGGTGGTATGCGTCTATATCGTAAAGATGCCAGGAGAAGAAGTAAAAAAAAAAAGAAAAAAATTACTTCAAAGTCTGACGGTTTTTCGAGTTCCTCTTATTTTACCCTTGTGACTTTCTATTTTTTTTCTGAGGAGCACGAAGAGAATATAGCAAGGTCCAATTGGTTCTCGCAAAGTCGGACAGATTTTTGCTGAATGTTGGGCCGAAATGGGCGGTAAAGGGAGGAAAAAAACTACTGCCTACGAATGAAAGGAAAAAAAGAAAAGGGAGACAAAAAGAAATTAGAATGGACGCTTTCGTAGGATTGCCCCGTATTGTTCCCGAAGACGAGGGGGTGACTAAACGCGGAGAATATCCAAGGCGGTTCTGCATATCTGGGGAGGGATATGTCCTTCATCACGAGGCGGATAATCCGCGGACCGTTCGCGATATACACGAGCACAATCACGAACAGCTGGCAGGGCTCAATGCAACGGGTGCATCGAGATGGAGCATGATTTTTCATTTGAAAAAAAAAAAAATCCGAATGTTTTCATTCTTCAAGCTTCGAGGAAAAAATAAATTGTTGCAACCGTATTGGCACTCTTCGGGAATAAAGCGAATTTATAATAGAGGAAACGGTACAGTCTCCGGGTATTTCGAATAGGTTTCCCACACTCGAATGGATAACTGTACCATACTGGGAAATTTCTCTGTGCGCCAAAGCAAAAGGGATTGCTGCATTTGTGCCTCTATCAGACTGCAGTCAAGTAGCCGTAAACAGATGATGGTATTCTTGAGCTATTAAATTTAGGCAATCGAGAATGTAATGTTACGTTTAATTATGGATTTTAATGTGGAATTTAATTATTCCATTTTATATTGATTTTAATAATTAAACCAAATTATTTCAATTATTCAATAAATATTCAAATTCTTCGAATCGTCTTTCCATCTCTGAGATCAATAACCTGGAATTATTGAATAAGCTTTTCATTTAAATCCTTTTCCTCTCGCTAATAGTGCACAGAATAGATTTCAGATAATTCTGGAACGTATTTCGGGATTAGGTGAAATTGCCGGTATAGGTAGGAAGAGAAGAGGTGATTAAACCTTCACGTCAGTTTTACAGTCTTGTACTACAATTTTTCAATTTCCAAGATAATTCCTATCGGTATTCATCTGGATGGGGAAGCGCGTGACTAAATCTCGAATAATAAAATGAAAGTCTCGGTTATACTGTTCAACTCTTGCGGATTTTTTTTTCCCGCACAGTAGACTGTACGTGCTAATACGACTTTGCCGTAAGGGCTCAAGGTATTATAATAAAAGAAGCGATAGGGTTTGTGCAGCATGAGCAGGGGAATTGGAGTAAGAACGGAAAATGGGATCTTGGTTCTTTTGAATTGAGAGTTGAAGAGAGAAGATAATCGCCAGGTATCATTGTCGTTTCGAGAAGAGGTCAAATCTTCAATAAAAATATGAACTCGACGAAACTGATAATAATCATATGAGAAATTTCTCTTATCGTTAGCAAACCAGGGCTCGAATGATTGATTTAGAAAATAAGATTTTCGAAAAAGAGAAAACCGTCTTTGCAAAAAGTACCCTAAAAAGTGAAAAATAAATCAATTCGACTATCACGATTACTCAACGATAAATTATTGTACTTTACTCAATAATTAAACAAATTATTTATTAAGTAATCATAGTAATCTATTGAATCGTAACTTTGTCATTCTGAGAGTCAAATACCAAGGTTACTGAAAAAAAAGTGATCATGTTGAAACTATCGAGAATAACCCATCCATATATCCATTTTTGAAAAGTCAATTAAGAACCTTCGCCTTTTTTTAAAAAAATCGGTTAAAAATGGTAAAAACCATGAAAGAACGATAACGACAACTCGCATTTTTCTCGAAGCGTTTCTACGTTCGTCTCGAATGAAGAATGTGAAAAAGGAAATTTAAAAAAAAAATAGAGATTGAACACGATACGAGTAAGCCGTCGATGAGCAGGGGTTTGAGTTCATTATCGAACACTCGACGTTCTCGTCGCTTTCGCTTTTATCCCGTGGAATGAGATTGCTCGTGGTTACCCGCGCGATCTGAAAATTTCGTTCTCACAGTGAGCGATCGCACAGAAGCGGGACGTATAGAGCCCGATCGAATGCTCGGCTTATCCAGCCGCGTGGCGAATAGACTACCGTTGGTCAACACCATTTTCTCGAAATAAAGAGAAAGCGTGGGTGAGGGTGGAAGAAAACTGAAGACCAAAAAAAAAAACGTTATAGGGGACGTCGGCATGGACACTGGTGAAGACTGTGAAAATAGATCCTGGAAACGAGCTCGTTTCGAGGATCGAGTATTGAATCGATCGATACAGTTATACGATCTCCTGTATGCTCGCGAATTGCTTAAAATAAACGGTCGTTTGTGCCACTCCGAGAAAAGTGGAATCCGTCTCTCCCGTGTAGCCAGTCCTGAAAATTCCATCAGTTTTTGGTATCTGTGTACCATCGTGCATCAGCCTGTAAAAATCCATCGTAATTTTCTCGAATTACGATTGAACGATGTTTCCGAAATAATTTCGGTTCGAATGAAAAAATCTATTTTTGGTTCTCTGACTCTCAAATTTCGCGATGTACGGTGAAAAAAAAACGATTGGTTTTTTTTTATTCTACACGTAATTGAGACTTTAAGGGGTCACTGCGAAAATCCGAAAAACTCATTTAAAAAACTCATTTAAAATTACTCATTTACTCACAATAAAATTACATACACCAAGACATAATATCACATTCAAAAACCTAATATTCACAAAATCCAAAATATGCTCAATCAAACATGGTTATCTATCTAGGGTTAAGAAACAGTGGTCTGAATAAGGCCCGGAAGATGCTTTTTTAAAAAAAGCTTATAGTTAATAGTGAACCACGTTTTCCGATCCAAAATTATAATTCATACGTTGATTATTGAATAAACGATTAAGTTAACATTTTTGTTTTATTTTAACATACGTTGTTTTTTTTTGTACTTAAAAACAAATAAGGTGGACCTCACATGGGTCAGGTACCTTAGTTCTATTAGCTAAAAAGTTCTGAGCGCTTTTTTGCTTTATTTCGACGATGAAACATGATTATCCGATTTCCATAAAATATCCACCTTTTTGTCGATAACTTTAGTCCATTTCGAAGGTACTTTTATAATTGAGCAAGAGATCTGTCAAAATATTTGTGGCATCGTAACCCCTTAATGTCGCAACGACAGAGCGTAATGTTAGCAAATCCCGAATGAAGAATGTATATCTGGTGTGGTCAGGTGATTCTGAGGTGAATGTTGAATAAGTGCTTCACCACGGGACCTCGTTGGAAAAGGACCTCTGATGGTAAACGAAAGATTGAATAAAGGTTGAGATCTGGGTAGAGAAGGATTCGCCAGGAGCTCTCCTGGTAGAGCTTCGAAGTGAGAGAAGAGTCTGTTCACGACAGGTTCGCTCCAACGGCAACTATCAAGCTTTGGGTACAAATTCCAAGATCCGTCTTCTCGGGACGCTTCAGTGCTTCGTGATCTCTCACATACACGGTTCGTACTCTCGTCACCAACTCGCCTGACGCGAGGATCTTTTTGCTTGAACTCTCATCGGAGCTGCGTCCACGTACGTGCGCATAAGGCGCTCATGTAGGTACGAGTGGCTCTCGCTAATGTAAATGTGGTCTCACACCTACATCGGAGATTCTTCCGGCGAACTTTGCCTACTCGGAGGCTGCACGTTTCCGGATTTGGGTACACGTGCAACGGAACTCTGGGTACAAATTCTCTTTATCTTCCCCTCGTCGTGGCTTGAAACGTCGTGCAAGAAACAGATCTCTGTCAAACAGGAACAATGCGATTCTAACGTTTTATCACCACCAACTAGTCCCACAGGAGTTTTCGAAACACTGCGCACTGGGATGTTTTCATTCTGAGGGCAAGTTTGAGGTCCATACTCGAAACCACTTACTGCTTGAAACGTTCGTTATTCGGAAACGATATCACAAGATGCTCGTTTCGGTTTGTTTGGGTTTAGGAAAGTTTGACGTTTCGTACTCGATGCCACTTGCTGTTTGAAATAGTCGTTATTCGTGGAAGATATCAAGATGCTTGTTTGGGTTTGTTTGGGTTTAGGAAAGTTTGACGTTTGGTAGTCGATGCCACTTGTTGTTTGAAATAGTCGTTATTCGTGGAAGATATCAAGATGCTTGTTTGGGTTTGTTTGGGTTTTGGAAATTTCAAGATTTCTGACTCGAACCACCTAGTGGTTGAAACGGTCGTTATTCGGGGACGATATCGATGTTTCGTTGGTCTTCGAAACATTTGAGACGATTGAGAAGCAATCCTGGCTCGTTTTGTTATCATTGAAGATTCTTGATATTCGACTGGGTTCTCGATTAATAGAACAGGTCTACAGGGATCTCCCCCTCCGAGATTTGATGGTTGATACCGATACATTTTTGAACGCTGAATATGGGAAAAGTAATGAAAAAATTTCAACACGTCCAGATTTTTAGCTATTCGATGTTTTCATTGTTTACCAAAATACCCTAGGTGGTCTCAAATAAAACCGTATAAAACTAATGGTAATGCCCTTTTCTCGAAAAAAATTACTAATTAGCTTTATTTAGGTTCTAGGAACTGCTCCTAATTGATGGTTTAA
>JAPYZJ010000394.1:0-79518 GCA_030522765.1 Ophioninae sp. B BG-2022a
TTAGCAATCCACCATCATGAAATAGAAAGCCAAGAATCGCACCATGGTGGATTGCTAGGTCTCTATTTTTGTTTCTTCTATTTTTCTAGGACCTAGCATACCACTATTGTTGATTGCAAGTTACCTTGCAATCCAAAGTTTGGTACGACTCCTCTTGGGATTGGGAAAAGTTTCGGTCGACTTAATCCCAGCTGCGAAATATTGCTGTTCATTCGAGGTGCGACGTACCCTCCCTCAAAACAGTCATCAGCTTTTTTTTAACCTGGAACTGACCGGAAGTCAGCCCAACACCGGAACGCCTCGTTAGTCACCAATTAAAATTTCAAACCCACTACCATTTCACGGGACATTGATCCAGAGTGAAGTGCCAGGCTTCTATGATCGGATGATCAGATGGGAAGCTAAAAAATCGGATATCCCAGGATAGCGTACATCTAACTCGTTTAATCCAAGTTAATGTGGAAAACGTCCATCGGGGATCCTTCATCTTGAACGGCGTTTGTCCACGAATGATTCAAACTACAGATCCCTTGAAATCTTGATTGACTGGTGGGTACAGAAAACAGGGAATATTACAGAATCTCGTGCAACTAACTCTACGAATCCAAGTGATCTTGCAAAACATCCATCAGGTATTCACCAACTTCATCAACGTTGGTTGAAAAATGATCGAAAGGAGTGTTTCTTCGAATGGTTGTTTCGTGTCTGGTCCGAACGATTGGAGATACCGGTGCATTGGATTGGGAAGTAGCAGAGGGTCCGAGAAGTGCATTAGGATGGTCACCGGGGCGCAAAGTGGGCACTCCTTAGCCATGCAAGTCCGGCAATTCGCCAGAGCGATACAACACGTCGCAATTAAACAGAGCTGCGCCTAGTTCGATTGTTATTCAGACACGATGGCATAGCATCATGGGCCATTCGCCTCATGGATCCGGAGGGTACCCAGTCCCCAATGGTAGCTCCGCACATAGCCAGATATTTGTCCAGGTTGATGCAGTCACGTAAATATGTGAGCCACGCGTAGAGAGCGTTCATCAGACGGCAGATAACACCAGTGGCGAACAATGTACCGGCTTCGCCATTGTTCAGCCCCGATGGAGTCTCAGGATGTCACCACGTTCGTCGTCCATGCATCCCGACAACATTAACCTACTTTTGTTCAATCACAAAGGGCCATCTCTCGGCTAACTCTCGACCAGACAATTACACCAGAGTTCAATGATTTTGTGGCTTGGCTGCTGATGTCAGCGAGTTTGTAATCGCCGATGATCAAAGGAAGGAAAACGTTGTTTGTCCAACCCCCAATGTGACTTTTTCAGCCTGCCTTTTTTAGTCGCTTAACCAGAAATCGGTGATGACTTTTTAATTAACGGTAACGGTTGGTTGTTTTTGGAGAAAGATCGATCATTTCTTGGATTTTCTGGTCCATCAACTAAACCATCTCACTTCTCTATGGATGTTTTGTCTACATCGAGACGCCATAACTATCCACGACGTTTTAAGGGCACGTAGAATATCGACTTAACCTCACAAATTTTCGAAATCAGTTTTCTCATTACCGATTCAGAGTCCACTGGAAAATGTAGCACCGATCTCTACAGAATTCAAAGACGAAGAGACTGACTTTTTCACTTTTATTTTGCGAAAAAAGTGCTTCATCTTTTCATCATCGCAGTTTCAACATTTCGACTATTTCTCTCGCACTCACCCGTCAAATGGCACATCTTTTACGCGGCTTTAAAGACCGCAACTTTGACGCTGCTTTCAACTTCGAATTGCTAACTTCCCACGCGTATTTCCCCGTACTTGGTACTTTTTAAAAAATCAATATTTCAAGAATACTCGTTACAGTTTGAATCTATTTCGAGTTTGGGCATACCTATAACGACTATCGTTCTCGCACTCATGGTCGCGACGTTTCATCACCTCGAAGAACTTCGTTGCGACAAGCACGGACGTAAATTGACGTCGTTATCGTACACGAGATTTTCTTGAATACGCAAAATTCATCACGTTTCCATTCAACTTTATATTATTCCATCTTTACCGCATGAATTTACATCATAATGCAGCTAGAGATCGGTCCACCGTCAGCCCTCCCCCCCACCGATGATGATGTTGCTGGAGTTTCCAGCCGCACGATTCTCAAGGAAATTCAATAAACCCCCTGGGGTGGGCGGCTTCACGGCAGTTCCAGCACCCACGGAAGGGTTACTGGAGTTAGCCAGATGTATTTATGAACAGTTCTCTCTCTCTCTCTCTCTTTGTTACATCTCTCGAGCCAACTCTTTGAGCTCCATATCTCCAGTGGATGATGTACTCCTTCCTCTCAGTTGACGAAACTTTGCTGGAGGGAGAGCCCATCTCGGATGAGGGTCGCCCGGTAGAAATTGGTAAGCATCCTGAACGAGTAATCTGCATTGGCAAAGTTATCATCCGGTTTGTAGCCCGGAGCAAAATCCAACGAGACGTCTTGAGAAGACAAGTACCAATTTCTATGCCAATTGTTTCCTGATAACAATCTCGAGGGCGTCAAGAGCAAACCTTGCCCTTACCCTCTATAACGTACTAAATCCTGCCTGCCAATCTCGACAGGCTACTTGGCATCAGCTCGGTTATCGTTCGTACTGACCCAGTTGATTTCTACAAAAGATCGACTGCTTTAAAAAAAGTTCAGAAATTATTTTTTTTTTCTTCAATTCTTCGCGATTTTTTCGAAAAATTTTATCGATTTCATTGAGCGGAAACGGAGTAACAATAAGTGAAAAAAGTATACTTCAATTAACTACAAACATAATCTTTCAAAAATCGTGAAAAAAGTTAAGGTTTTGGTTAAGGATCAGGAGAAAACTTGTAGGAAGTAATACACATATCAGTAAGAACTCAAATAAATTTTTAATTGCACAAAAAAAAATACATAATGAACCAGCTACCGAAAATATCGACGAACCGATTAAACCCCAGGAAATAGGAAAACTTTCGATAAATCGAAAAACATCGTTCAACCTTGCTTCACGATTCAACCCTTTGGCATGCCCCACTGGGCAAAATCAATACTTTGGCCAGCATTCATCTTAGTGGAAACCGATGAAGACGAAACACGAGTTCCAGGCATCGCTGGAATTTCGGCTTATGATCGATGGAGCAACGATTCGATGGAAATTGGGTTTTCCAAATGATGAGGTAGCTGGAAGTTGGCGCAAAGTTTGTAGAAAATCTCGAGTGCAGAGTTCCGAAGAGCGAGGCTGTAATGTTATACACCTATCAGGTTGGGTCTCTCGAGACTTCAGTCCTCATAGCCAACACCTTCCAATCTTTTTTCGCCACTTCCGAGTCTTCCAACTCTCAGGCTCTCATGGGATTCCTGGTGGTTCGTCAGGATCCAGTAGATTTCTCATCACTCGAAGCTACCACGTCGGAAGATATTTGCCGAGCCAACTTCAGCTGTACTTCTCGTGTCATCTAATCGATTCCCTCATTTGTCTTTTATTCTCGTTTATACGAGAGTCCGGGCTTCGATTTCCTTGCGGATGAGAATTCACTTGGAAATAATGGCCTTTCAACTACAGATCGAAGGGATGATCTCCCGAGGATAACTCCGATCGTATATACTTTACGTCATTCACGCTAATTCCACATCATTTTTTTCGCACTTCTCTCTCTCGTTCTCTCGCTCTCTCGCTCTCCTTTCCTCTGTTTATCGTTTCAGACCTTCAAGGTTCTAGAAGGCTTCACCAGGATTTTCCAAGATTCGCGACTTCCGGGTTTTTGCGCTCTGAGAGCTTTCCATCACGGAAAACAGTAGTGAAGGGAAAAATAGAAAAATGAGAATTCTTCGGGAAGTAGCTTTGTCGTAGTCAAGCTCTGCGATTGTGAGCCATTTTATCAGGTTCGTTCGAAGTTTGCCATTCGCATTAATCCTTCGTCCAGTAAGTAGTTCTGATTTTTGGAGAGACTCTTTGTGTGAAAACACTTTTCGGAATTTCCAACCATAAACTACCGTTTTGTAAATTTTAAAATACGAGAATTATTTATGGAATTATTTAATCGAGAGTTAAATTCAGTTTTCGTCATTTTACTCAGCCATTTTTTGACGGTATGCAACGGGTCTATTCTCAACGTGTACCTTGCCATCGTCGCTAGGTCAAGAAACTCTTCGATTTGCGATTAACCCAACCGGAAGTTAGTTCTTGTTCCATTTTCCTCAAAATACCTCAAGCTACAATCTAGCTGTTCTATTTTTCCAATACCTTCTCTGCTTCATCGGAAACCAAACTAGTATAATTTCCTCGTAAAAATTGTAAACTCAAGGCATTTCCTTTGGACTATATCGTCCACGCAATTTTGTTCGGCTGGCAAAGTCACATCCTTTGAAAATTCGTAATAAAACTCGAGTAACAACTCTGCCCTTACTTCTTTGACGAATTCCTATTACCATCGTCTGCGTTTTATTTCGGTAAACTCCGAACGCAAACCTCTCCCGCATAACGTCATATTTATTTTCGTGACTGACCATGTCGCCCTCCGCCCCGGCGCGATTAACGACTGGATGAAGTGGTTCACCGAGAGGCGATTACTCGATGACGACTTTCTCAGTGCGCTCCACTATTTTTAGTTCTCATAATCTGGCCTCTGTGCTAACGCCTGCAAAAGTTCAAAGTATGCGAAGTTCTTTCTCGCGAGTGCGAATTAGATCGCTGCATTTCCAGATCGACCGCTAAAGTTATCAGCGATCGACGAGACGATAGTTTTCGCCAGTTTTCTTCGTCATTCCTTCATGGAATTCAATGATTCGGGTGTCAAAATGTACATCTCAGTAGTAACTAGGTCGAGACACTCTTCGATTTACGATAAACCCAACCGGAAGTTCATTTTAGAAGACTTTTCGCTCGAAATGTTTTTCTTTGACTTTTTTACATCAATTTTTTCGTCACAAAGCCATGTATACTCAGGATTTTCAAGTTTATTACTGCCATAGTAAATCATCCCCATATCTTAAACCAAAGTCCACTACGTCCATTTTTTTCAATCCATTTTTTGTTTAATACAAATCATGTTGGATTACTAGTTTACGAAAATGATAAATTCTACCTCTCTCGATGATCTCAGAAAGTCCGGGAGACGTCTGCAAAACTTTTCGTACGAACGACTCAAGTCCAATCGTTGTCCGGTTATTTGGGTGAATTGCATCATTTTCGCACTATCCTGGTAGTTGCGCGGACGCGGGCTAACATCTGGCCGATCAATTAGCTTTTGAGACGGACACTGATGTTACGTCATTGGTGTCAACGCGCCCGCACTCTCGCTGATGACTTTACAAAGGAAACTGTCTTGATGGCATTTGCGATTCTAAAATTAAATTCTCTGTGTGAAACGCGGAGGGTAAATATTTTTTCCCATTTTGTGTAGAAAATTCAATTCGAAAAGAAATTGCGAAAAAATGTATGTACAATAATCATAGAAAGAAAAGTCATAACGATAAAAATTGGAGCCATCATTTCGTTTTTTCTAAATTTAAGATATCCAAGAAAATTTGGAACCAAATTGCCAATGCGCAAAAAAAATAAAGCAATTTTAGGGATCGTGGAAATCTTTTTTCAAATTTGTTGGAAACGTTTGTGCTCCAAAACAACTTTGAAAAAATTTTCTCAATTTTTCACCGTTTAGTTCTGACGTAGTTAATAAAAAAAAGTACAATAATGATATGTATTTTCGAGTTCAATTCGCAGAGCCCTAAAATAACCTCATAATATTCAAATTGAAATAATTAAATCAGTGAGATCGATACACCCAGGGATGGTTTCTGAGCTGATCAGAGAACATCAAAATTTCACAACGTTTCTTCGGTTTTGTCTCGATTCAGTTTCAATTTGTGCAGCTGATTTTTTATAATTCATGATCGTACTTTTACAAAAAATGCACGATGACAATAATTAATTGTTTTCAAATTTTGTTTTTGCTAGGGTCAAAGAAAAATTGTCTAAAATGTATATAACAAATTGTAAAATATCGAAAAAAACTTATTTGGTAGAAAATCTCAGGAATCTTGTTTTACATTCTTCTTATTTTCAACTTATGGTCCAGAATAACACTTCAACAAAACATCACGATTTCTCGTCCATAGTTGTGATGTAATAAATTTTCAGCATTTTTATTATTTTTTCTGAAAACAAACAAGAAATTTTATTTTTTTGGATTCCTAGAATTAATTAAACAAGAGAGAAAGAGAAAGAGTGAGAGAGAAATCGATCCAGCCAGAGATTCCGTTTTCAGACGATCGAAGCTCGTTGAAATTCCACAAAAGTTACGCGTGGGCCTCGACGTTTTTTTTTGTTGTTTTTTTTTTCAATTCTCCCACCGGATGTGCGATCCGTTATCGCTGTTATTACGAAATATCGTCGCTGACGCAATAAATATGTACGAGATGTCTTTTTTCTTCTTTTTTCTAAAGCCTCGATGTCAGGTTCCGTTTGCGCTGCACAAACAAATCTTGACATGAGTTCCCAGAAAATTCATTGATGGCTCGTGACATCAAAGGAGTAAAAAAAAAACGGACGAGCGAGAACTCTCCGCGAGCTTTGATAAGCTCGCGTGGACCTGCGTGATGCAGACGTGAAAAAAAAAAAACAATCTCCGACAACATCGTCCGATTGAAAGTTCCGACGGGTTTCAATATAAAATGTGATCTTTGGTAAATATGCGCCTCGGCAAAATTGCGAATGCTGGCGGAGTGAGTCGATAGAAAATCAACGTTTACGGATTTTCTCGTCACTTGCCGAGCCGGTGTGAGCGCGTGTGTGTACGTGGCCGTACACTCCCGTGCAGAACTTTGCAAACGTTTTTTTTCTTCTCTCAATAAAACGTCTTTTAGCGAAGAAAATACGTGCGAAAAAGTTTGAAAAAATTGGCAGAATCTCCGCTTAAAGAAATTCAACTTTTTCTGCCCTTGGCACTATTTATAAACTTCACAAAGTCTTGAATTGACCACAAACATCAAAACATTCAAAGAAATCAAATAATCTTAACTATTTTCAAAGGCCACTCTAACACCCGACATAACTTCCTTCCCATTCGATATATCTCGTTTTCTCGTCCCAATTGGGTTCGTTTGAGTTTCGGCGTATTTTAGCTTATTTGTTTACGTTTGTTTCTATTTGTATGGATACGTTTGGGTTTGTTTAGGTTTCATCCAAATTGCATAGGTTCGTTTGGGTTTTTTTGTATTCGTTTGGGTTTGTTTGGGTTTGTGTGGGCTCATTTCGATTTATATGGGTTCGTTTTGATGTGTTCGACTTCGTTTGGGTTCGTTTAGATTTTTTTTGGGTTCGTTTGGATTTGCTTAGGTTCGTTTCGATTTGTTTGGGTTTGTTTCGAGTTGTTGTGATACGTTCCCATTTGGATGCACCGTTTAGAAATATTCGAGAAAAAAAATGTTGCAAAGCTTTTGAGGGTCAATGTAGGAGAGTGGGTCGAAGCAGGGAGAGAAACGATAGTACGAACGGTGTTCCCTGATATTGCTCTTCCGTTCTATCGGGCCGCAGAACTCTGGAATTGGTGATGTAGGATACGTACTATTGCCCCTGCGACAAATCAGTGCGGCGGCGGCCGCTCGCGATACGCCTCGGGCTCGGGTTCTCCGGCTCGATAGCGCACATAGCAAACGAACGTTGAACGCGCCCCGTGTCGTTTGGGCCCAGCCGGACCGACCGGAGGTTTAACAAACCCATAAATTCGTAGCGTGCCCCTCTCTCTTCACTCGCTAGTCTCAGCCGTGGAGGCAGACCGGTAGCAACGAAATATCGAATATAAACTAGACGACATATAAATATATATATATATATATATATATAATATATAGATATATATATATATATATATGTACATGTAATTCTCTTGGCAAATACGGAGCGAGAGGATACTAGAAAAATAGATTAAAATTTGCACACGGGTCTTATGTATTTGAATTTTAGGTACACCAGACGATTCTGTGGGACAACTTCATCTGAACAAATGACAGGAGAGCTTTGGAAAAATTATCATTTGAATATAAAATTCTGGAGAAAATATTGTCTGAAGGGGGAAATCCTGAAAGAAATTTCATCTGAACAAATACGTTTTGAAAAGATGGTCATCTGAACATAAATGTCTTAAAAAGATCGTTACCTGAGCATACAAGTTCTGAAAAGATAGTCATCCGAACATAAAAATGCTGAAAGGAATGTCATCAGCAGAGAAACGTTCTGGAAGCAAATTCGTCTGAATCTGAAAGTTCTGGAAAGATATTCGTATATATGATTTTCGTATTTGGTAATTGGACGTTTTTTTCTCAATTAACTAATTATCATCATGAATATCAACATTGTCATCATCGAAATACAAAAATTGGAAGAAAAACAAAGAAACAAAAATAGGGCCCTCAATGTTTTTATCTGTTGATTTTTCAGCTGCTCTCCAAGTAAAATCCACGTGTGCGAGTTCGATTGGAAGGTATTTGTGCGAACGCAGAACGGGAACTCCTCATCAAGTCGTGATAATGGTTTAAGCTTCAGTGATTCCATGCAAACGGCCCTTTCCACTGTTCGACAATTGTGTTCGAACGATAGTCGATCGTGCGTGCAACCGGAGATACATTGAAACCTTTTTTTTCGTTTCTTTCTTTTTCTTTTGTTCATTTTTCCTATTTATGTCTTTCCGTTCATATGGCTGTATTAGGAGCACGTTTGTGCGAGGAACAATGGATCGGTCCCCTAATCAACGAGTCTCTGGCACGGCCCAGAAATTTAGCGACTCGCTTTCTCGACCAAGCCGGTTTTATTATTTCCAGCGTCATTAAATCGCCAATTTAATTTCGCTTCGCAGCCGTATTTTAATTGGGTACCCGAGCGGAAATGCTCATACTCGAGTCATGAATAAATCACACTTTTCGATCCGATTTTCTTTCCCAAAATATCGGACGACTCGGAATATTAACAATGGTTGATTATTGGAGGAAAAACTCGCGTTTCTTCAGCACAACGAACCACCAAAATGAGTTCCTCTGGCCCGCCGAAAAAAACGCAAAGAAGAGAGAAAAATATATGATAATAGATATCGTGAAGAATTGATGAACGTTGGATCCATGTGTGATGCCACGAATAGTGTGATAAGCCTGTGCGTGTGTGCGAGCACTTCGTATCAAGGGTGAAACGATAATAGATGGGGCTCGAGGGATTGCACACCAGATTATATGCATAGTTATAATTACTTATATAATTACGTTGCCAGGTATCCTCATAATCAATCGCACAACCGGAAGGTTTCAGTTCGACGTTAAAAAAACGGAAACTAGTGTTGCTAATCAACATCGTTATGATCGTTATCATCATAGCCGTACAAGAACGGTTTGACATTTTTCTTAACCTGCATATCGTCAACGTTATCATCATCATAATCGTTACCATCATCAACATTATTATCATTATCATCATCAATATTATTATCATTATCATCATCAATATTATTATCATTATCATCATAGCCAGACAAAAACGGATTGACATTTTTCTTAAACTGATTCTCGTCAATGTTATTATCATCATCATTACAAATGGAACTTCTTATTACCCAGCTTATCATCATCATTATCCTATCATCATGATCATTGCAGATATTTATTTGAATTATCACTATCGGGAATGAAACTTTTAATCAACCAGCTCATCATTAGCATTATCATTATCACCATGACTACTGGAGCTTTTTATCAACCAGCTTATCGAGATTACCATCATCATTATCATTATCACTATTACCAATGGAATTTTTCATCAACCAGCTTATCGTCATCCTTATCATGATAACCACTATCGCCATCACTACTGGAACTTTTTATCAAGGATCAGAAAATGAACGGACGTTAAATTCAGGTTGGAAATTTTCGTAGACGGTGCGAACTCCGAGGGGCCAACAACGGATATAATTCACAGGCCCCATTGATCGCTCCGGAAATTATTCAGCTATAGGTGGATGCCCTCGTGTCGAAGCCGAGCTTCGGCACACACACGCACGCGAAAGCTTTCTATCCGGGGGTACGCTTGTGTGGGTGGGTGGATAATTCTCGCAGCGTCGTGCTCCAGCATGTTTTGGCTGATCAATTTTAATACCACCGCGTTGCGGTATATGTGTGATGAAGTACATGAACGAAATTCTGCAAACGGAAATGGTCGATGCAAAATATATTATACGCGGCGTGTAATGTGCACACTAAAGTTCCTGTTATTCGTGCTCGGATTCGAGACACTCTCACTTCCGTTTGTAATTTCATGAAGCGCAGCGATCCAGCCAACTCCACACCGGGTAACAATTATAAGGTGACCGTGGTCGAAATACCCAAGCCTTTTTTTAAACAGACCGGAACATTTTTTTTATCCACAAAAATATTTTTATTTTTCGAAATACTTTTTGTAAACTCCTCGAAAATATTAACTTATTTACATTATTTATCAAATGTTAGCATCTGTAATATAGGTATTCAGTAATAAAATAATTATTATTTTTTAAATATTTAATATATAATTATTTATATTAATTATACCCAAATAAACCCAAACAAATATTAACAATAAATAGTAAAAAATATCAATATTAAGATATTGTTGCATATTATTAATGTTATAAAAAAACATAATACGATAATATTTATTTAAAGTAAAACATTGAGAGTAGTCAGATCTTCACTTTTCGAACAAATTTTTCAACCGCAAAAAAAGACGAAAAGGAGAATTTGAAAAAGAAAAAAACCAAAAGAGTCCAAAGTCCAGGCAAGTGCCTCTTCTTTTGCATCGGAATCACGCATTTCCGGTTCTCGCGGAGGATCGTCATTACCCAGATTTTAAGAATATTCATTTTCCTGTTGAGCGAGAATTTCGATAGCGATTGAGGTTGCGGCGAGGGAATAACAAATATCCGAGGAATTGCAATGAGATCAGCGTGAATTCCGCAATATTATTCACGAAAAATTTCCTCGGAATTTGCTTGGATTCGGACTTCTTTAGTTCGTGGTCAATTGCGTTTTGGAAAAAGTGCCTAAAATCTCGAAAAAAAAGAAGTTTACATATTTGCAAATGAGAGGAATTTCCCGGGCGATATATTTGACTATAATTTTTCTGAGAATGGGGTCGATAAATTCGTAAAGTGTAACGGGGCCGAATTTTTTTCGATTTAAAAAAAATATAAACGCTTCAAATAATAAACCATTATTCTTAAAAATAAATTCTCACATATAAATAATTCATCATTACCTAAAGTTTAAATTATCTAGTATCATAAATAATTGTAAATATTTATAATGATAATGTATTTTCTAATTAAGCATTATATATAATCATAAACAATCGCAGTATCAATCTGTTTCGTAAATAATGTACAAATAATTCTCAATTATTTACCAACTAAATAATCAAGAATTGTTCTTAAAAATATATAAGTGAAGCAAAGAAATATCTTGACCTTTAAATTTGTTCTTATTTGTATGTTTACTAGCCTAGTTATTTAAAAGGTCGAGAACTGTTTTCCTTATTGATCCTTAAATTAGGTAGAGGCCTTGAATATTCAAAAACCCTTAAATTTCCGAAATGTTCAAAACCTAATTTCAAAAGCAAATATTCGAAAACCCTTAAAAAATGGAAAGAGAAGAGTATAATTTTGGGTTCGTGATAACTTACAGTCACAGAATGCAATGACCGTTTCCAAACTTTCGGGACAGTCGATAGTGCATGTCTTCAGGAGAACGGCAAGGAGGGGGGGCATTACCCAAAGATAGTTGCGTGAATGCTCGTTACGCGTCTTTCTCGAGGAAAGTTTAAAGCTCCGCGCCATCGAGAAAGCTCGACCACACCACTGTCCGCTTATACCACCGGGCAAAATAGGTATGCAGTTATTCTGAGACTGCCTGCGGGGTGAATGCCCACTTCTCGCCTTTCCCATTCGCACTTTCTCCATCTCTCTCTCCTCTCTCCTCTCCCTTTCTCTCTCTTGATCTTTTCTCCCGTTTTCCCCATATGCAACGCGGGATAGAACACAAGATGCCGCCGGTTAACGTCGTGGTTGACCCTTTCGTGAACATCGCGAGAGGAAGAGAAACGGAGGGGTGGTGGGTTGCCGCTGCTTAAAAGGGCCAAAAAAGAAAGACTTGGACCGACTGTATCTGTATTGTAGAATGTCCGCGAATTATTTCATCAAAATCATGTATACTGGATTATTTAGGAATTGTTTTTTTAAATTTCTTTTTTTGAATATTGAATAATTGAAGCATTCCTTTTTTAGGAATTGATATTTTTATTGGATATTGGATTATTTGGCTTTGTTTTTTGGATATTGGATAATTTAGGAATTATTTTTTGAGGAATGGTTTTTCTGGAATGTTTATTTTTACATTGGATTAATTAGGAATTTTTTTTTTTCTTCATTTTCTTGTTTCAATTGTACAGGTTAACCCCTATATTTTAGTCATTCTTTATTATCTAGAAATAATTTGTCATTTATAGTTTGTCACAATGACAAAATACTCTGATTAATTATAAATAATTAGTTGACTATTATTTAGTATTAATTACGACATCTAAGATCATTGTTAATTCAATACTGCAATATCGTGATTAATTAAATATCCAAATAATAGTTAAATAAGTAATCATTGATTAGTCAACTATTATCCAATTGCAATGAAGATATTTACGAATTATTCAATTCTTAATAGGGAATACAATTAATTATTCAAAGATTATTCAAAATCAATTAAGATATTTGAGGATTATATTTTTACCTATTTATAGACCATTTATACTTAAAAAATATTGATTGATTATCCAAGAATAATAAATTGATTCATTTTTATCCTTTTCAGTAACGCATGTCGCATTTAATGCGTGATAAGGTGCGCTTTGAAGAACGCCCTTATCAAAGTTTGCTCTTAACGTAGATCGGACCAAAAGCCGTAATAAATTCAATAAGTATACAAAGCTCGAGTATGCTTACAGTCAATTTTCATGCGCTCACCAATTAGCACGTACAAAACGTTTGTTCTCGGTTTGACGTGTGCGGGCGCGCGAGTGTTTGCACAAAAGCTTCCCCCAACGATAAACGCAATAATTCCGTATATGCAGTGCGTGCTCATGATCCGCTTGCTCTTTCGGCTCTGACATCATCGCAAAGTGCATACTACTTTGGTGCACCGCTCTGGCGCTATCAATGCACCCACACTCGAGGCCGCTTCTCGCGCGTTCATTTACCGTTGCGTCATCAATGACAACAATTCGAGTCTACGTTTATTCCGATTTTACCAGTCGCAAATCGTTTTCCATTTTTCGTGCATTTTCATACACTTGTCGGATCTTTCTGGTCCTTGCTGAGATTCTACGAGGGCAAAGGGAATGTAAAAAAAACAACACTCTTTTTAAGGAGTTAAACCTCTTTTTTTAATCTTTAAACCATACTTACTAAAACTTATCTTTAAACTATAAACTGAGGGGATTATTTTAACCGCGATTTTTCTATCCATGACGTCGTTCTAAAAGCCTCGTAGGACTATGAATTTTCTCACTTTTTAAATACAAAAGTCAACGGTGAAAAAAGTTCATTCCATTCAATAAAATGAAAGTGATTTGGTTAGTGACAAAAAAATTATACAAATACCTGTATTTAAAAAAACGAACGAAACGTCATTTTGTAAACAGAAATTCATATCTTTTATCACGATCGGCAGAATTTCAAGATTAAAGAGGATACTTTGGACTTCTGGAGAAAAAACAATATCACCATGATATTCCGGTAAAAAAAGTCGTTTCTTTGGGCCTTTGAAAGTGGAAAACATTCGAGGGCTGATTTATAAAATGTCAATGAAAAACTCATGATATATTGGTTTCCGAGTTTTTTTTATTGTTTTCTGCTCAGCGGAACGTGGAAACCAAGGAATTTTATCTTTACAAATGTTAAAAAGCAAAATCGTCATTAAGCATATATCATCGAATTTCACGTCAATTATTGATGAAAATAACATTAATATTTAAGTAAATAACTAATTAAATAACGATTAACGTTAAAATTAAATACCATTTAATTTCATTTATTCCAGTTTCAGCGAACAAACATTCCAAGAAAAATAATAAAAAAAATCTCCCGCATTTTTTTGGGTTGTAAATTCGCGTTGCAATCCGAAAAAGCAATAAAATCGTTCAGCAGATTCTGTTTTTGTACTCGTCACCCGTTCATGGGTATTTCGTAACGAATTATTGCAAAAGTGGGAAGGAAGGGGTGGGGGACGATAATTATGGTGTCATTGTTTCGGCTTTCAGTGGAGATATTCGTACCACAATCGAAAGCAATTTCAAAGCTGCAATCTCAACAACAACCCCCTGTCACCCACTCTCCAAATGGCGAATGGTTTCCACGTTTCCAGGACAAACGAACCTATTCGTCATCATCAAATTTTCCCAGCTAGTTCTGCTTCAATTTTCCGGTTGGTGTTTTACCTCTCTTTAAACGTCGCAGAATGGAAATGGGCGCTCGGTTAAACGTTTGGAAATCGTCCAAGCGTGGCTAAATATCGGTTCTATCAGCTGACACGTTTCTACGTAAATTCAGACAATTTTATGAGAAAAGTAAGTTTCATCGTTCTGACATAAAATCACAATAATAAAAACATAAAATATATCTATAATTTTTTCTCACAATTAAAAAAGGAATAAATGTTCTGTACGAGTGAAAAAAATTGTTTTGCTAATTTGTTACTTTCTTTGCTATTTTTTTTTTGCTAACTTTTTTTCTTTTTAATTCTTACTGATCTCGATCTCTCGGACGCCCCCTCATTTTTACTGGCGCGGCCTCGTTTGTGTCGTTCTGTTGCATCGTTCAGCGTCGTACGCAAAGAGATCCGACTAAATTGAATCTTAAGAGGGGGAGAGATAGGGAATGCAACGAGAAACGACGCCAGGAGAGAAGACTTTTTCGCGGGGGCGTGAGACTCGGTCAAGGCAATTTGTTCTATAATAAAGTGGATTTGCCGGTTTAATTCCTCTTTTCTAATCCAAATACACGAATACGCGTCAATTTATGGTCTGGGACGAGTGAGAAGTAGGTCGTTGAGGAGGCTTGAGCGAAGTCAGTACTCGGATGGGTGAGCGTTGCTGCCATTAGTGCTCCAGAAGAATCGAAGAATTCCCATTGATTTCTTCGCGAAAAGCTAGTCCGGTTTTTTTCATGACTTCAAACCTACAGTTTTCTCATGTTGGTTTTTATCGCCTGAAGACTTTTCTGTTCTTCCCTAGACATTCCCACTCCGACTGAATTTTTCGAACGAACGGTCACCGCTCCATTCCAACGATGTCCAATCCCTCAAACCTCCTTTCTTGATATCCTTATTTCCATTCTCCTCATCACTTTCCTCGATGCAAAATTCTGCGCGCAATAACCCTCGAGAGATCTGGCGCATGAAAAATGTTTTCCCCTTGCTACGCGTCGGAAAAATTCCTCGAGATTTTAATAAAGTAGCGCAGCAACGCTTTTTCCATTATATATGACAAAGAGATGCAACATCGTCGAAATGAGAGGCGAGCAGGGAGGGGAGGGGGTTGTTTGAAAGCTCTCGGTGAGGAAAAATAAACACAAAATCTTTTGTTCTTTTTTTTCATAATTTTTGTTTTTTCTCTCGAAAAGTCGTCATGGTCGTCATCAGAACCGCCTTGCTAACGTAAGGGCATATGTTCCTTCTCGTGAATTCTCCGGAGCTTCGTATTGTCCGCACGCGTTGAATACAAAAGTCGTCGCCGCATCCGGCGTGAAATGTATACTGGACGAAGAATCGTAGAAATGTACAAATACCCGCGTGAGCCGCACGCGAGGTTCCCCCGCTGGGTGGTTTTTTTGTTTCGGTTTCGCTGCTGGGATTATTCGTTGTGGCGGTTCGTCTCGTTGGATTCACGTGGCGGACAGTCTCATCCACCCTCTGACCGTAAATAGGAAGCCGACTCGTCTCAATTGATCGTCTCGACAGCGAGCCACTTTTACTGGCTTTCAAGAGTCACCGGACTGTCGGGAGTGTTACTCCCGTGGCACTTCCCAGACGTCTCGTCCATTCGCGTCTCAATTGCCCTCGCTTCGGATCGATGACAGCATCGACATCGGTTTTCAGAAATTCACTTTTCCGAAATTCCGAAATTAAGCCCAACCAAACACCAAAAAACCTAATGCAGAACCAAAGATAAGTCCCTTTCAACGAAACCCAATGATCCCTGAACAAACCCAAACGACCAGGCGGAAGAATCGAAAAAGGAAATACTTCCATCAGAGTTCAAATAAACTCAAACCGCCAAATACAAACGGAAGAATAAAAAAGCTATTTTCTCAAGTAGATCCTAAGATGACTAATCCCAACTAAAGTCACAGAAAGTAGTGCACTGTCGAGGATGTCAGAATTTATTTCAAACGCAATCCAATCATGTTATTTGTGATCATTGATGGAAGAAAAAGTATTCAATTAGGATTAAACGAGTAAGAATCGATCGACCAGAATTGGGTAAGTCGGAGGAAACAAGCAATTAATCGAGAGATCGAATGTTTAATCGGGTCTAATAATTTCCACCCGTTATCATCGACCAGAGTGGAAATAGAATTTAATTAAGTTTATAAGTCGTTCCTCCTGGTACAAAAAGGAGTCTGAAGGATATTCGAAATTAGGGAACTAAGGCACTTAGAGGACGTTGATTCAATCCTTTAGTAAATGGCTCCAACAGTGATGGATAACTCGATGTACACTACGTATATAAAACTATGCGAACTACATCAGAATTTCTCCTCCCTGCTCATATTCTAATTTTGAGAGTTCGCGTTCATGCATGAAGTTTTGGGTCGTTCTCAAGAGTCCCGAATCGTTTGATTAAACGTCGTTTGCGAAACTGGCAAAGAGTCGCGACGACGTTACGGAGACGTAGGAGCGCGCAAGGGACGTTGAAAACATAGAAGACGAAGGAACGACAAAGATGCAAACTATGGTTGGGCTCTCTCATCGTTCTACGCCATTATATGCCCGGAATTTGGTTCGTGCTTGCAATAACATTCCAGGGCATTACACAGAGGAGACGCAAGGATGTGGCTGAGCGCCGAGGGGGAAACTCTCGAACTGCAATCGAGCTACGAGCTTCCAGCGTACCTAAGAGCTGTAATAGCACCGGTAAAAAGACCGTGTGCGCCGTATCTTGAAAGCAGCCACGATCAATGATTTGTCCAACATTGAAAACGAGGTTACTAAAACTCCGTTCGTTTCGTCAATCCGTTCCGCGGCTCATTGATATTTGCAAGATTGGACTAACAAACTTGGAATTACTAGGATTGTGATGACCAGGTTTCGCCTAGGGACCACATTCCATCTAGAAATAGCTGCGCAGGCCAAAGTTTTCGGTCCTTTGAGTTCAATCTTGAAAATTATAAAAGTTGGAACCGTTTCTGAGCCAGTAGAAGTGTGAAATGCAAGTTACCTTTAGTGAAATGGACTCCGCAATGAAAATTGACATACCACTCGCTCACATTCCAGACTGCATGGATCATTTTTCGACTCTTCCATCATTCCTTTTAGAAAATCCTTTGCAAAATCGTCTGGTCGTTACGGAGTGTCACACATCGTTCGCTATTGTAACAAGTATTCTTTGAATATTCTTTAAATTTGGTGGCTTAGTGCCCTGCACTTTGACCGGAAGGACGATAAACCTATCGTCCAAAAACCACGATACCCTCGATATTGGCACTTGAGAAGTCTAAAGCTTGGCCCAACTTCTGCCAAGAGCCATTTCACCGAAGAAACTCTTCCAGCTCTTTCAATTCTTCCTCCACTTCTACAAGAGTACCAACACGTTCTCCAGCAATAAGATTCCGGCTACGTGGTAGCAACCAAGCCAGAGTTTGCTCAAGTAGCATTAGGACACCCCTCCCCCTTTTTGGAACTTTCGATTGTCGATCAACCTAAATTGCGTGGTTTCTACAGATCCAAATCCATTGGCGGTGCCCTGTTCGCAAGGTCGAGCCACATTTGGAGTCACAAAAAACTGGCTCTGGCCTGTCGAATAAAAGAACGGAAATACCTCGAACTAGAGATCGGGAGATATAGGAAGTACAAAGTACGCTAGGGTGAAGCATTCGGTAGCGGAGAGCCCAAGGAGAGCTCAAAGAAAAAAAAGTCATCCGGAATGGCAACTGGGTTAGTTGGTCGACTCGCGGCGAGAGCTCGGAAGAGTCGACGTTCTCTCTTTGGCTCTCCGAGTACGTGTGCATCAGACGAGGATCGAACCTCGCGGGAAGAGCAACAAAAGAACCAAAAGCCACCAGCTACGCCCTTTGATTCGAGGATGGACTTATTTTCTTTTTGTTCTTTCTTTTCTCATTCGTTTTTATATATCTCTTCTCTCTTCTCTTATTTTCTTTTTGTTCCCTCCTCCCCTCCCGGTCACCAAAAAAGAGGATCCATTCGAATCGGATCGTCCCGGCGAGACCAAGACTTCTCATTCGAGACGGGTACGTCTTTTGAATATGCAACGCGCCAAACGGAGCAAACCAATAACACGAACACAAGGACTTTTCGCCCATACGTGGAGGGTGACCGTCCTCGTCGTAAGTCCGACCAGGGAAACTCAACGAGAACCGGAACAACCTGCTGGCTCCTCAATGAGACAAGCCGGGCACGTGATCATTGGTAAGTACTGGAGAAAGAAACGCCTCAAGAGAAATGTCACTCTTGATAACCCCCGGCGATTTTAAACGACACGTGGATGTATGATGCTTTGTATAGTGAAAACGTATCTTTCTTGGTGGGAAAACATATTTTTTCGAGGGTATAACTGGTTGCAATGAAAGGGAAAACAGTTTTTTCGACACGATCGGAAATTCACTATGAATAACATCGAAGAAAAAAAACTAGATTTAAGGGATGAAACACTCCCTTGTTGTTTTTTTAAATCTACATTGTAATTTGAATGAAACGGGTGACACTTCGAAGGAGGATTGACGTTTACTTATTTTTGTATTTTTTTTTTTTGAGTACCGTACTTAAAGGTTGAAGTGACGCCTTACTTAAACTTCCTCATTGCTGTTATTTATTTTGAATTTAGAATCTGTATTTCGTTCATCAAAGTCACATTTGAAAGCTTCACACATTTTTTTTGTATTGTTCATGAGTATCAAGCTTGAGGGGTGAACCCACTTAAAGTTCTTAAAGATACTTAAAGAATACTTAAAGTTTCTCATCACAATTATTTTGTCTGTATTTAAAAATGGTATCGCTTAAAAACACTTCGTTCATTAAAATTACTTTTGAAACCTATTCGTCGTATGCAGAAAATGATTATAAACGTGTTTTTCTAATCGATAAAAATATTGTTGCAAAGGTAAAACTACCCTTAAGAGGTTGATACCGGAAAACGAAAATCAAATTCCAGCTGAAGCCGAACCTTCGGGTGACCTTGAATTTTTCATCGTTGCAATCCTTTTTTTCATTTTCCTCTCGCAGACTTTTTCATATCATTTTCGACAATTTTGAAGGAAAATTTCCATTTGGTGATATGAAAAATACGATTTTCTATAGCAACGTAACGCGAAAACGATTTCGTTGTGTTTAAACGGTACAAACTTGAATTCCACATCTTAAGGATCGAATGAAGTCCTTTTGCCAAACAATTTTGAACATCTCAGTAGTTTTACTTTCGTTTGACCACAGGGTGTACAGAAACTGTGAAAATAACAAGGATCAGGGTTCTGTCGATAAACCCAGGAGGTTTCCCACTCCTCTCCTCGATTACATACAAATATATAAATTTATGTATACACAAACGTACATGTGTCCGCTCAAAAATGCCCATGGCTACAGATTCAACGGAAGATGCGCGACCGGATGCACTGGCCGTGTCGCGCTCGTGACCAAAATACAAAATCTCTTGCTTCTCCGTCTTCCTCCCTTTATGCCTCTTGAGGTTCGCGGCTCTTTCGATCTTCGGCTATAACATGCTCTGCGGAATTGTACGTGGTCTGGCTTGGTATAGAATGTACATTTCCCATCTATCTTTCTCACTGCACGTATATACAGCCCTTCATCGTGATTCCACTGGAATTTGTTGACCAACACTCACTGACAGAAAATATATTTTCTTTCTCATGAGAACCTATATTTGTGTATGGATTCCCATGAAAACATGAATGAACATGGTTATACAAAATTTTTGAAACTTTTCTTTAAGGGAATTCGATCAATTGGAACTTGACGAAAAAATTGTAATTTTGTATGAGGAAGTCTTTGGATAATTTTTTTAAAGTCCTTAGGATGGACTCTCATGTCCTTATATGGATGACATGTCCATAGCGATTGAGTAGAAAGCTTATCATTTTTTTTACGGTGAAATTTGAAAAACGTTTGACTGTAGGTTCGAGAGTGTTAGATGCTGAAATTAATGTGGTAAAGGATTTAATTTATTTTTGGAATATAGAATTTTTATTCTTTAGTATCTTGAGTATTATATTTGGTTTTTTCATCATTTTTTCCAAGTTCTTTGCAGTACATTGTGAAATTTATAAACTTGTAAAAATATTTCGTTAATATTTTAATTGTTTTCTGTAGAATTTTATTTTTATTATGTAGTATTTAATTTTTGCCAGTATTTTAAATACTATATTCGGTATTTTATTTATTTTGTTGAGTACTTGAAGTACCTATGTTATTCATTATTCTGTCATATTTATTATTGTAATCGTAGATGGCGCTAGTTTTGCTACAATTGGTACAAGGCTCGCAGATTTTCCTTTCCGTCATAACTTTTCAGTTTCCTCACGTAAATTTATTTATCCAAATGCTTATTTTCCTAAATTAAAATTTTTTTTTGTAATTAAAAAAATACAAAAAATCTATTGAAACGTCACGGGCATCGTGCATCGACGAAAACTATCGGCGTTCGTTTTTCCGTCTCAATCGATCGTTGGCTGGGCATCGTCGGCATGACACGAAGCTAGAAGTAAGTACAGACAGCTCGAACTCCGTGAATACAGACATACCGATGATTCTCCGGTGAGCGATATCGAGGGTATGAAATTTTCTCATCTCCCTCGTAATTCGCCATGGGGTTTCGTTCGTGCGCGTCTTATCTTAAGGGGTTGAGAGTCGAGGAAAAATAGCGCGAGTTTGAAGACTCAGAAACTCGAAATCTTTCGGAGAGTCACGCCCTTTTCAGAGGGCAGACCAATATTACATTCGAACTGCGTTTCGAACACGCCTCCCATATTGTAAAAGACTTTCGCCGCTATGGGGGTATTTATGGGGTGGCCACCCTGATAAATACTTAACCTTTAATCTCTGAGGAAAAATTTTTCGCGCCCTTCTGTCAAAAAGGTGTGGAGAGGTACAAAGGGTGGAGGGAAAGAAAATTTCAATAAATTTTTCATGGTGGCAAAAGGGGAGGAGGGATTGAGGGGTTAAATGAGCTCATCGTTGAAAAATCCGTGTTGACACAGCGATAAATGCAAATTGTCGTGCGCTGATGAATGCCTGAACGAAGAGGCATGACCGTTTCACGAATGATCGTGAAGGGGATGACTCAAACCCCAATAAATATCGAATCAATATCCCTTATGGGCCTTATTAGTCATCGTTGTTGTAATTTTGGGCTTTCGTGACCACGGGGGACACGATGATCATACCAAGAGGCCAAAACGCATAATTATTCATGACGATTTGACGCGTACCGAATTGAAATTTCAGCTTTGTTGTTGTTGTTGTTATTATTGTTATTATTATTATTATTATTATTATTATTATTATTATTATTATCGTTTTATTTCGAATGCAATCTTTTTTTAATTGGCGATTCGTTTATTTATTACTTCGGGCTTAAAATATCACCGAAAAATAATTTTATTAGTTGTAATATCTAAAATACGTTATGTAATATACGGTATACTAAATAATTAGAAATAATACTTCAGTGAAATGTTAGCTAAATTATTAATATAGTTTCTTCCTTTACTTTTATTGGAATATATGTCAAATTGGGAATTTACTTATTTATTAACTCGGGCTTAAAGTTTGAGGTTAAATTGAAAGTTGATTTATAGTTATTTATAAGATATTCAACGCATAGTATAATATACAATGTATACGATAATTATAAATGAATTGTCCATTGAAAATGTATTTCAATTAAAATAAAATAATTTCAATTATAATTGTATAATAATAAATTATAAATAAATTACTTTATTTATAGCATATTCAATAACTTCAACTTTTTCTTGTAGGGCTGGGTCACTCGAGTCGAGATTCGATAAAAAACAAAACTCCAAAATGCAAACTGTCGTAAAATACGAAATGTTTGATCATTTTTTTGCAAGTAATTTTACAGATTCCATATTAATGCTATGTTAATGTG
This sequence comes from Ophioninae sp. B BG-2022a, assembly GCA_030522765.1. Lineage (NCBI taxonomy): Eukaryota > Metazoa > Arthropoda > Insecta > Hymenoptera > Ichneumonidae > Ophioninae sp. B BG-2022a. Next base: position 22,431 of record JAPYZJ010000394.1, read on the forward strand.
ACAAAAGTTCGAAGGGCACGGCTTATTTTTTTACCGGTACGTGAAAATGGTTGGCGGTGTTACTGAAAGGTCAAACAAACAAACAGAAAATGTATTCATTGTCATTTACAATGAATTATTATCGATTTCTCAATAAAAATAATTTTGTCACTTCGTCGTGACTGAAAATCCAATGAATATACGATGACTCAGCCAATCGGAACTTTCTAGCCCGAGGAATGGACCAGTTTCCCATCATCGAACTCGGAATCCCCATGATATTATTTACGGTACATTGTAGGTGAAATTGAAAAAAAAAAAAAGATTACACGAGGCGTGGAAAGGAGGACAGCTTTTTTTCCGAGTCTCTCTTCGTTCACAGTTGACTACGAATAGGTAAGAAAGTCCTCTTAAGGCAAACCGAACGCACGGCGAGTGCGGGTGGGTACGTTTTTTCTTCGAGACGTTTTCTCGTAGACTAGGCTCGTAGACTAGTGACAGGTAGCGAGGGGAATCTCCATATGCGCGTGGAAGCATCCCACTCTTTGGAAAGTTACCATTATCCGTGGTACTTGGCGACGAGAGTTTCACACTTCCGATTCCAACTGGAGGAATGAAAATCCACGATTTTTCCATGGCTTTGTTTGGGTTTGGGGATTTTGTCGCGAATATGGTAACAGTGGGAACCAAAGTTGGTAGAAACAGGATAAAATGTTATTCGCATGGTACAACCATGATCGAAAGGGCCTTGGAAAATTCCTTATGGTTAGCAATACCACGATCACACCATGATCATGTACCTACAAGGAAAAAACTTACGTTGAAGCGTTGGGATGCAATATTCGTTATACGTTTTTTTATCTTTACTTTCACTCTTTTTTGTTTATCATATATTTTTTTTTTTCGTTTTATTTCTTTATTTTTGTTCAGTTTCTTTTCGTTACTTTCATTCGTTTTTTTTTTCATTATTTTTATTTGTTTTATTTTATTTCATTAGTTTGCGTTTTATTTTTTCGAGTGAAAATATACATGAACCGTAGCCGCGATTTTCGCAGCCCAAATTGGCACAGACGAATTTTGAAGGATCAGAAAGCATTTTCGTTGCATCTGAACGAATGCATATATATATTATGTAATTTTTCTTGTTTGCTATTGGAGTTTTGAAAAAGTTAATTTTTGGGTGCGAGAGAATATACATTTTATGAATACGTTCTGTTTTATATAACAACGAACCACTATCGTTGTAAGGTTAGTGGATGAAGAAATTGATGATTGCATATGTACATAATTCATACATTTACTGAAATATCAATGTACCACATTTTGTCAGTAACTATAGCTATCTTTGCGGAACAAGAAAAACGGTTAAAAATCTATATAAATTTCTCATTTTTATCTTCCAAAACCATTATTTCCTGGACTGTCGAGATTTCCGATTTTGGTTTCCAATCGATGGATTTCGTTAGAGATCGAAGACAACAACACCGAGAGATGTTTTTCATGTCAGAATGTAAGAGAAACGAGAAAAGCGGATGACGTTTTCTTTTTCTTTTTTTTTTCGAGCTCGACACAATTAATGCCATTAATGTATTCGGTGAAAATACTTGTCTTGGGCTGCCTCATTGGAGCGAGCGTAATGGCGATGATCGTGGCGCGTTCGTTGTGCGCATAATTATCGCAGTTACAAAACCCGCGATAATTGGAAGTAACGAGGGCGCACATGTGGCGAATGAGGATCGTGCGTGTGGCTCATACTTGCCTGTCGCACACACCATCGAGAAGTCAGTATATGTAATAACAAAAAAAAAAAAGAACGGAAAAGCAGCAACAGCCGAGAAGTTTTGCGCCCCTTGTAAAAGTCTCACAGCAGTTACGTAGGATCGAATGAATGTACGAGCGAGTCGTGCACACTCGAGTATCGTAAATTGTCCGGGTTCTCTGGACTTCCCAAAGTACTTGATATTATACCCGAGATAGGGATCCTCCGGATTATTCGTCATAAAATGCGGAAGAAGTTTTTTGCCGATGGAGAACAGCGGCAAGAACATCATTTTAGCAAAGTTGAAGAACATCATTTTAGCACTGCTGCTTTACTGTTGGTTATAATAATCCTAATGGTGACGATGATGATTATAATGATAATACTTACAATGGGTTGTTTCAATGTTGATGATGATAACGTGATAGTGTCGATGATGAATATGGTTATGAAGTTGATTACGATATTCATGATGACGACTATTGTGATTAATATAATCTTGATGATAATAATGATAATGACGATGATGGTGATGATGATGATGATGGTTGTGAAGCTGCTTACGATATTTCTAATGACAGTTATTGTGATGATTATAATGTTGATACTAATAATCATGATGATGACGATAATGATAAAGATCATTACAATGATGATGACGATAGTGATGAAGATCATTACAATGATGATGACGATAATGATAAAGATCATTACAATCATGATGACGATAATTATAAAGATCATTACAATGATGATGACGATAGTGATAAAGATCATTACAATGATGATGACGATAATGATAATGATCATTACAACGATGATAATGGTGATGACGATAATGATTATTATTATTATTATCATTATTATTGTAATGATGGTAATGATGATGATGTCATTGGTAGTGCGCTACTTTCCAACACCGAACAGGTTTGGCGACTGTTTGGCAACACGGAGAAGAAATAAAGATCCTTTTCTTTTAAGGAAGGAAAGGATTTGATATCACGGAGGACTGCATGTGTGCCCAAATACGGTAATCGACAGGACCCAGACGACCGCGTGCACCGGTCTCTTGCCCAACCTTTCGAAACCTCCAAGTATCTCCCGCCAGCTTGCTCACCTTTTCGTAAAACAAATTTCGCGCTTGGTGCAGCTCCGCCGCTTATGATTCTCCGTTACTCGGTTGAAGACACTTGTCACACGAAAAGAAACAATTAAAAAATCGACACCTTCCTTGAAAGCTGAAGATCCACGTTCGTTGTCGTTCTATACTTCATTCGTATACGAGGCACTTGTCTACTTGTTTCGCAGGGCACTATAGAAAATATCTAAACTACGGAGCCTGATAAAAAAAACTACGTGCGTTTCAACGCGACCACGAGTGTGTCTAGACGTGCAAAAACATCATGGCATACTGCAACAGATATCGCCATTTTCCGGGTGCAACACACTCGGAGCGATACGACCAACGGTTTCAAACTGTCATCACCATCTGACGTGAATTTACGAAAGGTACCGAGGAGCGTGCACTTTTTTCATATTCGGTGGAGAAGCGGTTATCAGGCTCCATCGAACGTGTACCCTCGGTTGAAAGCTTTTCGAAAGGTAGTGCACATACAGGGGAAAGAAACATTTTCGAGAATTTGTCGAAGCACCGATCAAAACGGGTTGATGAAATATTGGGGTTATTATCTACTGCTGATAAGGTAGATACCGTTCACACCGACGGTGGGTAACTTATCGGCGGATGGTAAGGGAGCACCCGGTAAAAAGCGGTTACGTTGACAAGTAGTTGCTGAAAAAAAACGTGATAATGAGTGTGAGTGCAAGTAGACAAGTTACAAGTGATATCGACAGGTGGTAAGGAAGAGCGCCTTGAAGAGATTTAACTGGAGGATTAATCAGCGACTTAAACGTAGGAATTCGGTGTCGAAAACGGGTAGGCAAGTTATCGACAGATGGTAAGAAAGCGTGCGTACTCGGAGATCGATCATTTTTATTGGCAGTTGTTCTGATAAGAAATAAACATTAAAAAGCCAGACCAAAAGAAGACATATGCGGAAATTTTTTGTAGATTTGGAGTAATGGTCTCGCATGTCGGTAAATTATCGACGGATGACAAGGAAGCTAGCTTTATCGGCAGTCTCTTTTATTAGCAGTTGGCAAGGAAGGAAATTCCTCAAAATTCCTGATCTTCGCCTACTGTTAGTCGTCGTTTTTATCAGCTGATTATATTTCGGCTTTCAACTGAAAATTTCGTGATGTATTGGATTTTTATTACAGACACTGATAAGAGTTACGATTGACCGAACGTTACAATTCAGTTCGTGATTAAAATGTCCATGCTGTTGGTTCGATACTCTCCGACGAAGTTAGAGGACCCCGGTGGATTTTCTGTATTGGCCAAAGTGTTCGAGATACTGCTGTATCGTGTCCATCGGTTGATAAAGATCGTTCATTCGATTTTGAAGGTACTGCGGTGCCTGATTTGGCACTGCAGATCCAAGAAAACCCTGAAGGAATTCCCTCATCAAATCCCAAGCGCTACCCGGCACGACGCACGGTCTATACTCCACCTATGAACAAGTCAATGATCACTGTATATTTTTAAACTGCAACGGAACTGCATCTGGATGCTGTAACAAAAAGCGGTCAAGTACACGTCGGGCTACGCATCGAAGTGGATCCACTCGTTGGTTATTTTCGGCGGAAGTTCAATTACTTTTTTGACATGCACCAGGTCTCGAACATTGCCGGAAAAAAAAACTTTTCGTTTTTTTTTTTTCGACTAAAATTACTCGGTGATGAGGCCGATGACTTTGCTTGAAAGCAATATCTGTCTAATTGCATTAAGGAATTATAGCAAGCTTGGCTTTAAAGAAAAAAAACCTTTTCATTTGTTTCAGTTTTATTTAATTTATCAATAAGTTTTTGTGCTTTTTCTCAAAAACGTTAGACTAAACATTTTAAAAATGATTGTCTCGAAATCATACCGTAATTTCATTCAGACCGATTTTCTCGGTTTTTTTCGTAATAAAAATTTAATTTTATGAAACTCGAAGGTTCGTACTATTTGGAAAAATAGATAACTTGTAAAGAATAAATTAATTGGTTCATTGCCCATGAAGCACGGTTGTTTGGGTTAGTTTAGGTTTCCGGCCATCGAAGAACATTTGTTTGGGTTTGTTGATCACGAGGAACATTTATTGGGGTTTATTTGTGTTTTTGACACTCGAAAAATATTTGATTGGCTTTGGTACCCATCAAAAACATACAATTCGTGTTTGAATGGGTTTATGGTGTTCGAAGATCATTTGCACAGGCTTGATATCCATGAAGTTCGTTCGTGGATATCAAATAAACTCCAACTAGACCCCGGGTCCATTTGGGTTCGTTCCAACCGAAAAACAATTCGTTACGTCGATTATTCGATCTACAATCGCTTCGTTCATAATTAACCCAAATTAATGCTTCAAATAAAACTTTACACGTTCGATACTTAACAGCGGCTTTTTTCCATTGAACTAGAAAAAAATTCAATGCTTACGGGGTTGCGAGAAAGGTCAAACTCGACAAGACGACAAGGGTCTCCAGCCGCTGTATATGTAAGGGAAAACAAAATTTCGCTACATCGTGTAGGCACGAGAAAAGTTTGTCAAACATTCCCACGGGAATTCTCGGAGCCTGAGAGCCGAGAGGGTGATTTACACGTCCATTCGAGGCAGGGGGTGAACCAAGAAAGAATCGGTACAAGACGAAGAGTGACGAAAAGCCTCGGGTGTTACAGGGCACCGGACGGTATCGCGTTAAAGCCTGAAGAATCTTACGTCTCGTGTGTGTCTCGCGCGTGGTCGTACACGCTCCGAGCATCGGTGCATTTCTCGCAACATGCATCTTGCGGGTGGCTCATAATGTCTCCCTTAGATTTCTTCCGGTTTCGTGAACGTGGCCCGAGAGAGGGAGAGAGAGAGAGGGAGAGGTTCTCGTGTTTCCGTCGTCGGCTCTTTCGTGTCCTTTTTCGTATCATCCTTCGCTGCACATTCTCATTACTCCGAGACTGAACGCGAACGATTCTTCAAACCCCCTCCCCTTGTCCCTAAGATCTCGAGAGACTCGAAGAGTCTCTTTAGAGTTTGGGCCTTTTATATCCCTTAGAAATCTCGAGCTGGTACCGAGTAGAAGAAACAAATGGACTAAAGAAAAAAGGAGAGAGAGAGAGGATCTAGGAACGATTCTAAATATTCTCCGGAACCACACTGGGGATATTTCTCTAGGTATTTTATTTCATAGTAAAAAAAATCTTTGGAAAGATATTTCTTGGTACTCTTGCAAAAAATATATAGTAAAATATAGCTAGCGTGGTGGCCGAAAGACATTTATTTCGTTTAGTGGAAAAAATACCTTGCAAAATATTATTTTTAGTAGTAGAAGAAAATACTAGAGAAACTTTTTTGTCTCGTGTGATAGCCGAGGGATATTTTTCCATTCGTAGAAAAGAAGCCTAGAAAAATATCCCTAGCATCGTGGCTGAAAGTATTTTAAATAATTCCTGGATTAGTTCTTTCTCTATTTTCCTCTCTTTTTTACTCATAGGTCCGTTTGTTTTTCTCACAAGCTACCAGCTAGAAAATTTCGAAGGGGAATATCCCTAGATCAAATGGAATCCTTTCTCTCACTTTTTCTTTTTCCCTCCATTCGTGAATTCGACTTTTCACTCGAGGAGGGAACGGAGCAACATTCGTCTTTTCGAACTTTCGATTTCTCGGCCGCAAACCGGAAATCGAAGAGCACCGGACACGAAGACGGGAACGTAGCCAACAGGAACGAAAAATACGAGAGGGAAAATAGGAAAAAAACAAAAAAAAAAGAAAAGAAAGGAAAAGAAAAACGAAAAAAACGTATAATGATGTATACGATGTTTCCGCAGATTTCGCACGTTTGGTGAAGGTGTTGTACATTCCGCGGTCAAGCGAACTTCCCCTATTTTCAACCCGAGCTCTCCCGGGGTGGCGAAGTTACGAGGCGACCCCCTACCACTCCGATACTCCCAAGAGTCTCATCCATCGAACGACTTTATTCGACGGAAGTTATTATAAATTCTTAGGACGTTGCCCGCGGTGTATCAAAATTCCGGACGACTTTCGCGTTCCGGGGTCTCCCGAGTCTCGATCTTCTGTCGTCCGTATAGATATTTATGGGTACGTTTAAAAAGACTTTAGAGGACATTTTGAAACTCCGGCGAAGTACCGCTGACTATATACGAACGATTTTATTCTTTTTTTTTTTGCGTACTTTTATCGCCTGAAGTTTCGGCTTCAAAGTGCAACAAAGGTTTCGCGAAAGCTCCAAAAATTCACCGAGTTATAATGATTTTTGTCAAACAACGTTGGAATTTACAGATTTATTTTTTTTACTTTTTATTTCTTTACTTTTGTTATCAACCATATTTTTACAACTTCAGATCGCGAATATCTTATGAGAAAGCAAGTATTTGTGATATTAAACACTGATTTTCGGAGCCGAAATTCGGCAAATATAAATTATTAAAAATCGGGAAATAATTTATTCACGTTATTGTACGAGCATGAAACGTTCACGGTATTTCGCGTTGAAAGGTAATTATTTTCAAAACGAATATGATTTGAAAAAGTTGTTTACTTAACAATAATAAATTTGAAATAACAAAAATAATAATAATAACATTTTTCGAACGTATTAATTAAGTATAAAATATGCGAAACTTTTTTTTCGTCTGTTCGAATGTTTATCGACCGTTAACTTTTTATTAAAAAAAAACAATTGATATTATTATTAATTGGACTCCAGAATCGATTTCAGCGATCCCAAAAACATACAATAAGCATGGTCTGAACCCCAGGCGAAAAAAAATTTTTTTGCTGTGTAATGAGCGCATGCGCATTGGTGGCGAAGCAAAAATAAAAAGAAAAAAAACGAACATGAGTCGAGGAAAGAGGCCTTCGGAGGAGCCAAAGGATGAAGGGCAAAATGATCCTTCGGGAAGGTTCCAGACGCCACTTTCTTGCCCCTCTCCCCCAGCCGCCATTTTTTCTTTTCTCTTATTCACCGCCATTTATAGGTGTGAAATTTATAGGTTTATAGGGACGGAGAAAACTCGCTCTTAATTACAAAGCCGTATTTCTGTGCCGCATACAGCCGGGAGCGACGAAAGAATGAAAAAAAAACAATAGGGAAAAAATGAAGTGGAATAAAATAAATGAGTCCGAGCTCGTTCGATGCCCGAAGGGTTTTTTCTTTGTCTCTGTCTCACCCTTTATCCCTCTTTTTTTTCTCTCCCGGCTGGTGTGCATATTGACATACACACGTTCGATTGATCGATATCGGTTCCTGGCGTTTACCAAAGCAGTGCTCTCGTTACTCCGTGTGTGTAATACGACCCGGGGCCACAAAAATAAAAAATTTCAACGTCATAGTCATCCCTCGCGAACCGATTTTCACACAAAAGTGAAGAAAAATATTATCACTCCGAACAAAAATGAAACAGAAACGTGTTCGCTTGATTCAAACGAATTATATTTTCGATACTTCATTTTTTTGCAACCCTCATTATCATTTGATTTTTTTTACGTGTCCAGTTTTAATTCATTCTTTGTATGTTCCTATTTTTATTTACTGTTCCTATTTTCCTATTTATTTTTCTCTTCATATTTTTATTCCTATTTTTAGGAATTCAATTTTTTCCTTTTTCTCTATTTATTTTTTATACGGCTGTATTCTCCCTATTTTATTTTCTTTCTATTTTTATCTTATCTTTCCTCTTCTCTTTTTTTTCTTTTTGGCAATTTTTGTATTTTTGCCTCTCCTCTTTTTGATTTGATTATTTTTATTCTTTGATTTTTCCTGTTTATATCCTACTTCTTTTTCAGTTTCCAAATAATGATAACTTCGTGTGATTAGATATTTTTTTGAAAACTTTAACAACTACGAAAATGCAACGCTTTCTGTCTCTTCTTTTCGTCATTTTTGTGTTATTTTTACCTTTATGTTTCATAACGTTCCCCTTGAGTTAATTTTTAAATTGATGGAAAATTTTTGAAAATTATTTCCCTTCATTCTAAAATTCATTAAATATTCGAAAATCTACAAAAAAAAAACCAATTCAAAAAACCGATATAAAAAAAAAAAGATAAAACTCTAAAACGAACACAACAATTAATGAAACCAATGAAACGAATATTTTATCCAAATACCTCGACGAGGACACCCTTGAAGTTCTGGCTCATCGTGACGCATCCGAGTTTTACGCAAAAATCACCGATCTCAAATCTCGGGCCCTTAGACTCGATCTTGGTTTGTTTCTTGCTGGTGTAATAATTGGCTATTTTCATCATGAGGAGATCGAAGAGGCCATCGGCGATGAGTGGAATGACTTTGCTCCCGGACTCGAGTACGGCAAATACGGAGGCCGGTTGTTCGGAATTGTGCAGGACATGGACGGTTCTCTGAACGCCTGAAACAAAAAGCGAGTCACGAAATAACAAAAAAAAAAACATTTGAAAAAATAAAAATAAACAAGCGTGAAAGAATCGAAACGAAGAGGAAAGGGTGCGAAGAATTCGCAAGAGACTACACTCGACAGCGTCAATTTGAATCGTATATGAGAAGGGTAGAAAAAGGGAAGGAACCGAAACAAAAAAAAAAATAAAAAAAATAAAAAATAAAAAATAAACAACAAAAAATCATCCTCGGTGCAAAGACCCATAAATATGCGAGCAGTCTCGAGTTTATGTATGGCTGACAGCGAGGCAACGTTTTTTCAACGTGTGTCGGCGAGAAAAGATCGATCGTGATTAATCCGTACAAGTCGTGAGTGAGAATGTTGGGCGGCAAAGAGAAGAAAGCGGAGCACGAGAGAGAAAGAGAGAGGGACGAGGAGGAAGGGAATGATGCAGTCGCGAACTCTCGGACGAGGATCCGCGTGGAGCCCCCCCTGGCCCTCACCCCAATGAATTTCATAAGTCCCAGGGGCGCTTAATACGCGAAGGGTCAAACGTACGGTGTGCGAACTTCGTTGAATATTCATAACGCGGCCGTAGGTATATCCGTGGCACGTGTATGTATAGCGAAAGGAGTCAGGCACATTGGATTGAGGAAAGGAAGAATATTTGAAATACTCCAGCACAGAAATATATTGTCACGGATTCGATTGAGATTCGAGCTAGAATCGTGTTTTCGAAATCGTGATATTCAGTACGACATCGAATCGGATCCGAAAGGGAAATGTATGACGCTCGCTGGATTCGAAACAAGATCCTGTTCCGGAAACATTTTACTGATTCCAGTTGTCATCTAAATCAGAATTTGGTCCGGATGTAGGCTAGAAGACTTAAGTTCAGGAGCAAGATTCAGTTTGAGTCGGATTCCAGGTGTAAACAACAAAAATCACAAAGAAATACTGATCGACATCGACTGGGGACGCTTCAGTGTTTTTTCTGAATCCATTTGTTCAAGGATTTGAAAAACATCCGGTAAAAATCAGTGTTGAATCGTACCTTTCGAATCTTACATGCTGAAGCCACAAAATCACGAAAACCCAAACAGAAAGAAAACCTATTGCGAAAGAACTTCCAATAGAAATACGTGGAATCACAATATGCACAAGAGGCGCCATCTACACTGCGTCAACTTCGCAGATGATTTAAATCCGAATAGGACCGGCCATTGTGATCACGTGTAGCGCCAGGATTTCAGATTCTTGATAGCTGCGCCGTTCCCTTTTTGACGGAGTTGGGACCATCTGGGTGACCTTCAGGATACCCCTTTCAGGTTATCTAGATCGTATCACAAGTGGGATCCGACAGGGAATTCGGTTTTTCTAAAAAAAACCCTATTTCTGGTCATTTGAAGAGCTGTTGGTAATTTGTAACACCCCGTAAACACTGGACATTTTCTGTATTGGGAAGTATACCGAAAACGGCAGGAAATCACTGATTAGCCTTGATTTCCAAAGGATTGAGTAATCTTGAGTGCGGGGACCAATGCGAGGGTGATTAACGAACATAAGTGCCCTCGAAATCAACTTTTCGTATGCGAATGTAGAAAAAAATATCGTAAAGGACGTTGGAAACTCATAGTAGCCGAGTGTGTGGGTATTTGAGGCTGCGAAGTACGAGTCGTGCATGCGCTAACCTAATGGCGGGGTATCACTGCGAAGAATGCGGCTAACTCGAGCGACGTATGAATTATTAATCCATTAAATTATAATACGCACACTAATGGCACACGCAGTAGACACGTAACTCTTGTACGTCTCGTGCCACGGTGTCTCTGCCTGCTGCTCTCTAGAATATGCAAGGTTTCTAGTCTCTCTCTCTCTCTTTTCTCTTTCCATCTCTCCTTTTCTACTTTCATTTTCATTTTTTTCTATTTAATATTCGCGTCAATATGCGTTATTACGGAGATTTTATTTTTTTTATTTTACTCACCCGTTAATTCTCGTCATAAATTTCATCTGTGTTCCTTCGTCGTTTGTTTTTCTAATACTTCTCTTTAAAAAAAAGAGTACAGTGTTTCAATTTTTGTATTGGGTTTTTCTTGTGTTTCTATGCATTGATAATTACGTAAAGAAGTATGCGAGATGAGGATTGCATCTCAGTGGCTGTTTCATCGCCCTAGTGCAAGTCTGTCCATTCTGTCTAGTCTGTCCATTCTGTCCATTCTGTCCATTCTGTCCATTCTGTCCATTCTGTCCATTCTGTCCAGTCTGTCCATTCTGTCCAATCTGTCCATTCTGTCCAATCTGTCCATTCTGTCCAGTCTGTCCATTCTGTCCAGTCTGTCCATTCTGTCCAGTCTTTCCAGTCTGCCCAGTCTGTCCAGTTTGTCCATTCTGCCCAGTCTGTCCAGTCTGTCCAGTCTGTCCATTCTGTCCGTTCTGTCCAGTCTGTCTGTTCTGTCCATTATGTCCGTTCTGTCCAGTCTATCCGTTCTGTCCAGTCTGTCCGTTCTGTCCAGTCTGTCCGTTCTGTCCAGTCTGTCCGTTCTGTCCAGTCTGTCCATTCTGTCCTGTTTGTCCAGTCTGTCCAGTTTGTCCAGTTTATCCAGTCTATCCTGTCTGTCCTGTTCGTCCTGTCTGTCTTGTCTGTCCTATTCGTCCTGTATGTCGTGTCTGTCCGGCCTGTCTAACGTGTCTTATAAAAATCGAAGTTCTTAATTACATTGCGAACCGCACGGATTCACACGTCGACAGTTTTATGCCTGGTAATTTTAGGCCCCGTCGCAATACATTAATTTATTGAGCCATGTGGAATGACGCCGGTGCAACGTCTTCGGCTATCCTTCGTTCCTCGGTTACCGACCATTATTTTACATACGAACTTCTTCTGCCGTGCACTCGCCTGCGGCTAGGGTAATTTTCGCAGTGCGCTTTCTCAAATTTTCTTAGTAGGCGGGGATTGACTAAAGACGTGCTGATTTGGTACGGGCAATCCGTTTTTATTGCTCCGGATCAACAATTTTTCCCTCGTATTTATCTTCGAAGTGGTGTTCTTTTTTTTTTCAGATAAAGAAGACATTTTTGAAGTTCGATCTTTTTGGTAGTTTGGCAGTTCACTCGAAGGTAATTTAAAGGTAATTCGAAGGTCATTTAAAGGGCATTCGAAAGTCCTTTAAAAATTTACGTTACACAATTGAATTCATTTGAATATCAACTACAACCCAAAAAGGAAAAGAAATACATCACTAAATTAAAAAAAAACCTTGAATGACCTTGAATCAAGCGAATGAAAAAATGTAAGAAAATATTACGACAGCCCTGTGACCATTCAGCAGCCATTCAACGGAGATACTCGGGCATTCCTCGTTTCTCGTGATTCACCCTGTACACCTCGCGATCCACAGCTGGACAAGAACGTTTAATTGCGCAATAATCGAATACCCGATTAGTATTAACAGTCTGGGAGTTCTCTGGAAATGAGAGACACGTCTCCCGACGGAAATGCACGAATGTACGAGTATGAGTTTCATGTTGGGTCTGCATTTACGTCCGTCCCGAAGTTTGTTCTTGTGTGGGTGAACGTCCCTGAAACGACGTATGCCGCATACCGCATCGGGTGCATTGTAGCACGTCTGGGGTTGCGATATGGTGCTCGTTACTGCGATCCAATGAGAGAGAGGGAGAGAGAGAGAGAGAAGGGAAAGGGGGAGGCCAGACACACAGAGCCCCATTCTAAAGGAGGAAGTGCACGTCCAACTGTCACACGAATGCATCTGTGTATCGATAACGGCAGAAGTGCATACGCGTCTAGGCATCGAGGCATGCAGCCTGCATCCCGTACTCATACAGATGTAACAAGTGAGCAATTACACGTAGAATCATGAATTCTCGTCGTACGTGACGTTAAAAAGCTGGCCGACCATATCAGCTGCATTTAAATCCGCGGTGAAGCTGCTCGATCAGTCGTTCAGGGAAAATTCTCGACGGTGTCATGCACCGGTGCTACCGGAAGACGGAATTCGATCGCGCAATTGGGTAAGAATTTGAGAAGAGTACAAACTATCGGGGCAATCGACGGAAGAGTCTGTACCAATCGTTTATTATTTATTAAAAATTGATTTTTTCTAGTGAGCTTTAATAATAATTAATTACGCCTTTAATTATACCTATTGTTCAATAATTGAAACTTCAACTAAACCCAACAAATTAATTGGGCTTGAGGAATGAAATGGAGATTTTGAAAATACGCTTTCGTGATTCTTGGTTTGGTTAGCTTTGATTAGGATTTAAAGAAACAAATTGGTGGAATTATTTGCTTCAGGAAATGAACTTGCGATTTTTCAAATACATTTGTTTTTGCATTTGGTTGTTTTTTGTTACAAAATAGTGGATGCTTTATTCCTGTTTAAACATACATACCAACGGTTTTTGAGCTACGTAATTTGTTGAAAAATGGAAAAGTATATTATTAAAGGAATTATTACAAATTGACTTTTAACTGAAGATAAATCATTTCTAGGTATCGTAAATAACAAACGGAGAAAGAATTGTGAATAATTTACTATAAATATTAATAGTCAACGTGAAAATAATTCAAAACAATCAGAAGAAATCGTATTTTCAAAAATGATAATTTCTTGTTGACGAAACGTTATACGAGTTCGAAAGAGCATTAAAAAATTGAAATAAACAAGGATCGTTATTCTTGATAACACCAATTTTTTGTCTTTTTTCAATAAATCCTGCTTTTTAAATCCTTTTTTGATCTTTGTTTTTTCAACAGCTTTTTCAATCCTTTTTTCAGCGTTGTTTTTTTTCAAAAGCATAAATAAATAAAATTTATATTAACACGGATTGTTATCCTTGTTTATATAAAATTTCTTGTGTTCTTTATTTTTTATTAATTAGAAAGAGAAAGAAAGAAAGAAAGAAAGAGAGCTGGCTGAGCCTCGCAAAAAGATATTTGGTCCCGAACCACTGGGGGGGAGAGAAAGAGAACGACCCGGCGATTTTTGGAGCTTAGGGTACGAGGAGAGCTCGACTAAACTCGTGCGCGAGTAAATTGAAACGTAACGAGAAACGTCGGGCGTATAAGCGCAATAAATCTTGGCGAGGAGTGTATAAACGCGCACGGGACTCATCTCTCTATCTTTCTATCTCACTTGAGCGGCTCGGCTCGTCGACGCGGCGTTCACCCGCGATCCGAACGCTTGGTGGACCGTGCCGCAGAATCCGCTAGAAGCGCAAACGCCCAGCATCACCGACGCGGAACCCGCGAGACGAAAACGAAACGATGATTTCATCCTGGTCGACATCTTTCAGAACCGATCTCAATCTTTTTTCGGCCATCACAAACCTTTTTTTTTTCATTTCCGAAACGAACACGTGTAATAACAATATGAGAGAGGGGAACTCAAACAAACCCAAACACAAAGAGAAACTCGACCAAAAACAGGAAAAAAGTAAACCCAAACAAACTCAAACACTACAAGAAACAAGCGCAAATGGATTTTATTTAAAAAACAATTAATCAATTCATGAACAATGGACTTGATCAGTTGATCAAGTTGGATGAACAATAGCGAAGTACCTAACGAATCAGTCTTCTATTCCTTCTGTAATTCTCCATTAATTGATTAATTAATATTATTCATTAAATTCCAATCAATTTATAACGTTCATCAAGAAATAAAAATCGATAGATTCTAAAATAAATTCCCTGAATTTCAATTAAATTCAACCTCTATGTTCCCCGTTTAGTCTATGCCTATTCCATACGCAAAAAAAAATTCCTACAAGAATAAATCATCAATATGAAGCCAGAATTTATCATTAAAATTCCGAGACCGTCCTGAACTTCCATCAATAACAATAATAATAATAATACCTAATACATAAAAAATAAATAAACTAAATAAATTTGAAAATTAATAATAAAAACCGTAATAATAAATAATAATAAAAATCATCATAATAAATTAATAACAATAATTCCTCTCCCACAAGAAACTCATCAAGGTTGAATCGTTTGTTCGGCTCGACAAAACCGCGAAGCGATAAAAAATATGAATATTGCCAGATCTTTAATTGATTCGTAATACCCGCGTATCGAAGTGAACGTCCAAGCCTCTCGGGCTCGGACGTTTTATCCGGTAATCTTAATTTACATATTCTCTCCTGCGCGCGACTCTCATTATCATATATACTCTCACCCACGTATACATTATCCGTTTAATAAAGGGGCGTCGGGAGGGTGGGGGGGGGGGGGGGGGCGTATATCTATCATTTATAACGATTAGCGTACGGTATAAACGCGAACCATATATCCTGGCCTTGCATATATGCAAGTCTTATCGCGACGGGTACGTCGTGTTGAAGAGGGGGGGGGGGGGGGCAAAGGGGCCGGTCCCAGGAATATCCCCCCGGTAATCCCAATCATAGGGAAACTCTCCACTCTCGACGATGAAGTAGAAACGACGATTTTGCTGCTACACCGATAACATGCCAAAGCAGCCCCGGAACCGACGTTCCCTCAACACTCCTGTATTTCCCACGAGGTACGTCTGCGTTTCCCTCGAGACCGGAAAGAAAGACTGGAATTCCTTTTTTCGGCTAAGGTACGATGATACAACGATGGGAGATAATAATTGGTAAGATCTAATGGACTGATCTGATCTGATGGATCAGGTCCGGAAATGAGGCCCAAATCCTTATTTGGATATCAGTTAGGATGATATTAAAATTAGTCAATATCGATGTGTATATATTTATAATGATAATAATAATAATAATACAAGTCGATGAAATTCGTATAATTCAATCAGTTGATATAATCGCTCATTTTTTGATTATCCGATCTATTGAAATATTTCATTACAATTACGTTAACATGAATTATCATGGATTAACTCCAATGTTTATATTCGTGTGAGTGCGTGGGTGAATTAAAATATAAAGATGTATATTTTGGGAGTTAATTTACGATAATTTATTTCGATGTAATTTTAATAAATAATTTTAATTGACCGGATCGACTCGAACGAATCGTAAGTACTGTTGAATTGATTGGAATCGTTGAAACATCGAATGACATTTAGGAGCTCCGCGTTGTATTACATTAGAATTAATTGAATATACTCGTAATATCGAATTAATGGGAATCGATTTAAAATGGAATAAATGAAATAAATGGGTTTGCATTAGAGATTGTTGTTAGTATGATTCAATAAGTAATATAGTAAGAAAAACGAGTTTCAATTATATCAAATTACAAATCTGTTACGTATCAACTCTAAATTTCAATAAAATTAAAAATTACTTTCAAATTGAACTCACATCTATTCAATAAATTAGAGAAATTCTCAGTATCGAAGTAATGGAAATCGATTGAAGATCGATTTCATTAAACGAGCCAGGCGACAGAAAAAAAAATCAAATGAATAATGGCTGAAATGAAAATGGAAAATAATTAATTTAATTGCACTTGCAAAATGACAATACCAAGTAAACAATAATTTCTACAGAATTAAATTCAACCGGAAATTCAATAAAAAAAAAAGTAATGGAATTACTCCATCCCCAAAAGCATTTCCCCGGTCTATCTTTGGGAATCGTAACGATAGTGCCTCATTATCTCCGCTTTGGGTGCGCGCAATCATAAAAATAGTGCCGATCCGTAGAGACGAAACGTGTCGCGAATAAATTCCAACGATGCGACCCCGCGTACGTGTGAGTCTACGGGTATACGTGCACAACGTGATATGCACTTTTTTTTTTCGTGTCCTTGCGCTCGCGCGTTTACGTATTCGCATTCGTGTGTGCACGCGCGGGTTTGCATCGAGAGGGTATTAACGGTTCATCCATGCGTACGCGCGAGAGAGAGCTCGTCGCGGCGCGTTTTATCATCGGGACACTCACGGAGCACACACGATGTACACTCGGCCATTAATTACTCACTCAGCCCCCGCCCCCCTCCTGCCCCTTTCGCCGCGACCGTCCTCCCCCCCCCCTCCTTTTTTTTCTTTTCTTGCGCCATCCCTGCGTGGACCCCTTATTGAGCGATTGCGCTCGCCGAGATTGCCACTCGCAGCACGAAGAATGCGCGCCAGTTTTTCCTTCGAGTGATATCTCTCTCTTTCTCTCTCTCTCTCTCGCTCTCTCTCTCTGTATTTCTCTCTTTCTGTCGCCCACGCTACACAGATAGTTCAATTTTTGTCTTCCTGGGTAAGGGAGCTTCCTCCGAGTATCGGAATGGCTAATTTCGGTAATTTTTTACTTCGAGGACTGTCCCCATACTCAACGTTACGAGGAAATTGGTGTCGTCGAAATTGCTCTTGGAATAATGGTAATACATTTGTGAACATAGATTTTCAAAATAGGGTTTCTTTTTGTAATCTAGTTTTTCAAGACCCTTTATTATTGACGAAAAGGATTTATTTATAAAACCCTTTTTTGGTATTTTCGTACTTCAAACCTGTATCGATAATGTGTACAGATAAATCGAAAAATATCAAAAACGAATTTTTAAGTTGTTTTGGTTTGGACTTTTTTTTTCAATAACACTTTTTTAATATTTCGAAGCTGCAAACTATTCTTCAAATTCTTTCGGATTTTTTGACATTCACCCGAAAATATTTTGGGTGATTGTGGGAAATAAAAAAAAAATTCATCGAATACCTTACGACCGGTGATATATTTTGAAAATGTACCTATGCGATGATTTTTGTTTTCGTCCACCAAAGATATCCAGAAAAGTGTGTACGTTTCGTCGGCACGTTTTGTGCGAGACGTGTGACAAATGTGGCACCTCGACACACCCTGTATAACCCCATTATACGTACCCAAGTTTGCGCGATATCATACATTTTTCTCGTCCTCGCGCGCGTCTATAATAAAACCAAAACAAAAATAATACAAAAAGAAAAAACATGAGAAAAAAGAATCGAGTATCGAGAGCCATTAACTGGTTTATGCGTCTCGGAAGCGGGTCTCAGGTAAGTTGTCGCTTCGGGAAAAGAGAACAAAAAATAATCAGCGTACACGTGCACGTACACACAAATTTATCGTGTTAGAAAACACGTGAGGGGCGTCACGCGCGCGCGCGGCTTTATTTCAGACCGGTCCCCAATTCGCAAAAGAAACCGCCCTGAAATTGCTTCGTTCCGAAATTCTTCGCGCCTTTGGGGGAAGGGGGTGAACGTCCCCCTCCCGACCCAACTTCCTCTCCGCCCCCGAGACGGGTCTCGCGATCTTTCGCGATCTTATTTCCACGAATTCAGTCGCGAAATCTCGCGTATTTTATTTATAGCTTTTTACCGGGTTGCGACCTCGACCGTAAGAAGCCATCAAATGGAAGGTTCAATGCCATCCGAGTCCTTCGAATTTCGCGAGGTTTGACTCAAAAATATTTTTTTATTTTTTATTTTGTTTTTCCTGATGAAAAGGACTCCAGTTTAAAACAGAAAAAAAATGTTAAGGAAGAGCACTCTGATTATTATTCTTTTTATTTTCGTAATACAAAGCACTTTCAATGATTTTCTTATTTTTTTGTAATAAAAAAGCATTCTATTGTTTTGTTAAAAAATTTTTTTTCGTAATGAAAACCACTCTGAGATTTATTTTCGTTTTCATTATTTTTTTTCGTAATAAAGAGAATTCTGAATTTTCTTTTCGTTTTCATTTTTTTTTGAAACAGTAAGCAGCTTAGAAATGTCTTTTTATTTTTTATTCTTTGATTTGTGATGAAGAAAACGCGGGAAAAAAATGTTGATCCTTTTTATTTCTCATAGATTGAATAAAAATACAATTGAATAATTAAACAAGGACATCGAGGAATTGAACGCCTCATTGAAGGGCGAAGGGCTGAAAACTGAGGCGAAGAACTGAGAGTTATAATTTTTGTTCCAGCAGTAACATTCCTCGGAACAAAACAATCCGTTGTTTTTTCTTTCGGCGTCGCGTTTCGTTCTACTTTTGATAAAGGTCCGTGAGAAAAATGGAGGAAACGTAAAGAGCCCGAGGGTAGAAGAGCACAGTGGGAGAAGAAACAGAAAGGAAGCATCGACGAGGGTCGTTAATAGTTTGAGAATTAATTGGATACCAGTAAGGTGGATCCTTGCGAAGAGTTATCCAAGTATATATGGTGAAAAAATGATTTCGAAGACGTGTTATCAATTCAACGTTGGCTCTCAGAACTTTTGGCTCTTTCGGGAACGGTCCTTGAACTATGGTTCTATCCTATCGTTGTTCTTCACACGATATGAAGTATCGACCCCTTATTCAAAGTATATTTTGAAGACACCAGTATTTGCGTAATGTTGAGTATGCGGACATCTAGCTATTTTTGAAGACGGTCCTTGAAATTAACGTTTTTCATCGTATACGTCACCGTGGATGGGTAATTGCGAGCGTACACTTGCCTGGAGGCAAGAGATTGAGGGTTGCTTTCACAACGTTCGTATTTGCTATATCGATGTCGTACCGAGTTACAGACTGTTCTCTCCCTTGCTCCCTCCCCCTCTTGCCATCTCTCTCTCTCTCTCTGGAGAACGAGCAACGGCAGTTGAAAGACGATACAGCTGAGAACGAGCTCTCTGCCACCCTCGAAAGGGATGCGCCAGAATTCCAGGGGAGAAGAGATGTGCGGACGGAAGACGCGCGATGAGGGGTTGAATTGCGGGCTGGTATGGCGCTGGTCGTTTCCTTGCTATGCCGGAGCTCTCGCATGGACGATGCAAATTACGAAGGTCTGGAAATGAGGGGAGCGACCGTTGCGAACGAGCTGGAAAGTTCCGTGAAAAATGGCGGAAGGGAGGATGATAGCTACTGGATCACAATTGGAATTGTCATATAGTTGGATTTAAACCAACTCGAATATTGGAATTATCATCCAGTTGGATTGGGTCCAACTGGACCATCGGACTCGTGAAGTTGGATTGGGCCCAAGTGGGATCGAGTTCAACTACACTGTTTGAATTGTTCAACTGGACAATTGAAATTATCAATCAGATGGGTTGAGTTCAACTGGGTAATTGCAATGGTCGTCAAGATGAATCAAATCAAACTAGACTTTAAGAATTGTTGTTCAAACGGATCCAGTCCAACTGGACAATGGCGACTACCATCAAGTTGAATTAACTCCAGCTGGACAATCGCAATTATCATCCATTTGGATTGAGCCCAGTAGTACTATTGAAATTACCATCAAGTTGGGCTGTAACTGTATTTGGTTGTAACATGAAACTGGACAATTGCAATCTCCATCTATCAGAATTGCACTGTGATCATTCTACCAATCTCCTGCTCCCATAGTCGAGTGGGGTCGATCAAACAACCAAAACCACTTTTCGTTGCATTCTTGTTAGGACCTCATACTTGCAGACCCCAATAGCTGATAGACTAAAAACTCCAGGCTCGTTGACCTTTGAACCCTTTTTCCAATACAGGTACGAAATATTAATGATGTCCAAACGAACGTTCTTCTCCACGTTCCTGCGACTGTTCGACGTGATGTTCTTTGGAGTATGTGCTGATGGAGAAGGATGGCTAGGGCGTCAGAAGAGCTAAGCATGACCGAGGATTTAGAGGATTGGAAATAAAAAGAGTTGACAGAAGGCAAATGGGTCTCTCGACGCGCGGTTGGATTCGTGATCGCTTTATCAAAAGTTTCAGCCGCGACGCTCATTCACTTCTGCTCCCTTTCCTTCTCTCGCCCTTTTGTCGCGATCTTCTACCTCGGGGATCGCGTTTTTGTGAACAAACGCTCGTCAAGAGAGAGATAAAAGACTGCGTGGGTGGATGGAAAATGGAGAAATGATTGAAAAAGGAACAATCCGTTTGTTGGATTCTTTGATCGAGTGGACATCAAACGGTTGTAGCGGAAATTAAATTCTGATGGAAAGTTCTATTGGACTTGGGTTTTATATCCACTTATGTGTACTTCAATTAACTACTTCAATCGACAGCAACGGACTGGGGCCTGGACGTTTATTTCACTGTGATAAAATTTTATTAGGTTCGAACACACTTTTCCCATTCGATAGGATAACGATCTGTACTTAGCTCGATCAACTCTTTCATCCCATCACAAAAGGATGCTACTTCCGATAGAAACATATACGTTCGAACCTGGTACAATTTTATACGAGTCTGATAACCTTCATTGCTTCCGACATCTAATCCTAGCCCCTCGTCTTCGTGCACAAAATCTCTAACTCTGGAATTCAAAACAGCAACGGCTTTTGACAAAAAACAAGATTGCGAAGTTCATATTTCCAAGTTATTTGCAATACAATGACGACACGAAATTTCCCCTGAAACTCTAACCCTCAGAGCCCCCATTTTCAACACTAAACTTACCTTCGAATCTGTCGAATCAGTAAGTGGATAAACATCAAATAGCACCACTAAAACGTTTATTCGTTTCGAATAAACCATTTTTCCCAAGATTGTAAACTAAACGAAAAAGTTTGTTAAAAATGGCAGGACCCAACCATGTCCTTGAGTTCAATAAAGATTGAGCTAGAGGTAAGAAAAACACATAGAGTTCTATCAACGTGTAAAATCTGGCGCATTTAATTGATTCGTGACGAATCATTACTCTGATACCGCAGCAGCCGCATTTTCCTAGTATATATCTCATCTAGGTTGTGCAGCAGCCTTTACCTACTTCCCAGCCCCTCATCGTCATATAATTTCGCAACGAATCGATCCTCATCGTACGCGTATGTACACACTGACACAAGTGTATCAGTGTGTACACATACGTTCGCAATGTCGAGCCTATCTCCGGAGCCCAAGCTATCCTTTTCATCCTGCTTTCCCTCCGCTTACCACGTCTCCCTTTTCCCAGTTGGCGTTTGTGAACTATCTAGCTACGGAGTCCCTATCTGTGGGTACCTATGTCTAGCTGGGTGCCTATGTGTGAAAACTTTCCAGCTTGCCATATGAGAACGAAGGATTCTTTCTGATGAAAAATGGGCTGTATTGGTTCTGATTGTGGTCCTGTGTTTAGTTGGCTCGTACAAACTCGTCTAGCTGAATGAACATGAATGAAGACTTTTTAGCTTGCCATGTGATAACGAAGGATACTTTCTGACTAAAATTGGTCTTTATAGGTCCTGATTTTAAACCTGAGTGGGTGCTTTCGTTTTGTTGTATCCCCAATGGTTCAGAATGGGTACCTCTCGCTGGGGAGTTCCTAGCTGTGAGTACCGATCTCTGAAGACTTTTCAACGTGCCATATCAGTACGAAGGATCCTTTCGGACCAAAATTAGTCTGCATTAGTCCTGATCGTGGTCCTATGTGAGTACATCTTGCCGACCCTCCATTGGTCCTGAATGAATACACATAGCTGGGTGCCTATGCGAGCAAACATCTCACCGGTCCATATCAATACGAAGTATTCATTCTAATAAAAATTGATTTCGATTAGTCCCAAACTACCAATGATCCAATAAACCAGCACCAGAATCTCTCCAGTCGATTGGCAACGACCCCAATGGCACCTGACGGTTGATTTTTGGATGTTGTCGTTCGCAACGTCTAGCCTACCGAATTGGAAGCTCTCGGTGCGCTTTCATCATAATCGCATCATAGGGATTGCGCCCTTTCGTTGGCGAACTGGATATCTAGCGTAAGGTAGGGGGTAACCGCGTCTATCGGGGGTGGGTACTGGTGCAAAGGTAGTTTTGCGCAGGGCGTCGCGCACTGCTAGCAGCAGCAGCAAAATCGGGAGGAAAAGCAAAGCCAGCCGAGGGGTAGCAGTTCAGTTGTCCGCGATTCAGCGTGGGCTCTGCTTCGAGACCCCCAATAAACCCCCGGTTCCCTTGGCACTTCGCGTTAGTTGCACACACACGAACCGCACTGTTATCTTCATAGCTCTAGCAAGAGGAAATGGAGTTTTCTTTTCTGTGATGAAAAGTACGAATACCCGAGTTTTGGTACACTGTCCCTGTGGCCTGGTCTACTAGTAGGCTACAAACACACATTTTGAGGGCTACAGAAGGGGCGCGCGACCCCGAGACCTCGTGACCGCGAGAGAGACTTGCCCCCGAGTTCGAGTAACCCAGTAGCCAGTTCCGGGCTCTCCCAAACTTCAATCGGCCTTGCGATCTCACCCAACCGTTGGTTCACTATGAATCAACGATCTTTTGCTCAATTGTCTTCATTTTTTGACATCGTTCGAGGACCTTTTTCGATCACTTTTTGAACGCTTTTAGACGCTCTCTGAGACGGAAGTGCCTAGAACATCTGTCATCGAAGTGGCCCACCAGCTTGATATTGGGTAGCTGATGTCTTTTTCATGGATGATCAGCACTGCTTTTCGAAGTTCACGAACTATTGGGTCTTCGTAAATAAACAAAGATGTTACATAGTGGTGTCTGGTAATTTTTTTCTATCCAGCTCCGTTGATGGCGTCCAATTGGATCAGACTAGGAGCAACGCTGCGATAAATCGTGGAACAGCAGTTACCGAATGTTCCAATTGAGTGATTAACAGGCTGAAGGCACTCATCGCGAAGTCAAGATACGTTACAAATTAGGGACCACTGACACAACCTTGATGAGGCGTTTTGCGAGCTCCGAAGAATCTGTATAACACGTGCCACATTGCAAATTGATGGTCGATCGATGAAAGGACACCAACAAAAGTTGCCAATTTCACAGGTTATCTCACGTGGCAAATTTTCTTCTCCAGTATTAGAATACGATATTAAGATGACAAAAAAAAGTGCTCCAAGACTTTTCTCAGTGAATATTCCAACCAGCAGTGCGGGACTATCATTAAGTGAAAGTTCGTTGTGTTTTCCGACCACCACCTAGCACTTCCCGGCAATCTGTAGATTAGGATAAATCCCCAACGACAATAGGGGGAGAATCGTTTCATTGATTAATGGCTTTCCAATTAATCTTCAAACCCAATCAACGCGTTCGGAATGTTCTCTCTCTCTTTAAACCTCCCATTAGTGCTGGCAAGTTATGGGAATGAGGTAAAAACAAATCCAGAAGTTGGGACGCTTCATCAATGTTAATTTGGGACGGTTGGGGTTCACTACTGGGAGTGGTGACCGCCAGAAAAGTGTTAAACTTTTCTGCAGGAGGCAATCCCCGATCCTCTGGACCAACCTACCCCCTTTGCCGCCCTATCCAACCTCAATGAAGAGAGCTTCGCTGTTCGTATAATCCAGTGGCCTCCAGACGCTCGTACGCATGGAAAGGAAGTCACGAGTAAGAAGGAAACGTAAAAAAAGGTGGCCAAACGGTCTTACAAATCGTCGTATCGTCGTTGTCTGTCATCATTGGTGACAGCACTGGGACTAAACATCAGGAAGGAAGGAAGAGATTCGTACATTTGGCAAATGCTCAAACGGGGGTAATTATCGGAGCGTGGCCAGAAAAATAAATCAAATCTTTACAAGAGACGGAAGAGAGAAACAGAAATAGAATGAAAACAAATCATGCGACCGGAAAATTTCACAAATTTTCCGTGATGTACGTCAAGCGAGATGAACGCACGTTTACGACCCAAACAACCTAAAAACCCAAAATATTAATTTTTCCGTTCTCAATATATTTTTACTAAAAATAAATAAAGTGCTTTTAAGCCTGAAGACTATTTTCCAAAATAATCTTATAAACTTCGTTTTTCACCCTGTTAACTTTTAATAGACACGTCACTGGATATGTGCTCGAGTAAGTTCGAATTATTTTGATGGTCCATCGCGGATCTGTGGCAATGAACTTTTTGATTTCGTGATTTGGCCGAGTACTTTGTGAAAGTTCGAGGCAGCAATTTTATCTATCTCGTTCGCAACTTTACGACTCGTGAAAGTCAATATTTCATCGAGGTTTTTGATTCGGGCGCAAAGGTCACGTCTGAAACATTTCTCTGACAATTATATATTATTAAATTTGAATGGAATCACCATGATTAAATCAAATTAATAAAAATTACAATAATAATAAATATAATATTTCAAGTAGAATCTAATCGAGCTTTGATACCCAAAAAATAATGTCAGATATAGACGAATACATTTAATAATAAATCGTTATCGCTAAATAAAATTTTCTCAATTTATCATTTTTCATCATTAAAAACACACCTGATAATAAATCATTGTTACTAGATATATTTTTATGCATTTATGCATGACTTGATTTATCAAATTATTTGCTATAATAGATTTTTTAAAACTAATTTCATCTAAATAATTTTGTTTTTTTAATGGAAAATCATTCCTTTTGAATTATCTTTACTTCACCCAATCAGTACGTAATCAAGATTCCATATGAATGAAATGGATGCTAAACTAATTTTATTTATATGCAAATGCTAGTAATACGTCGAAATAAATGACTATATTAATGAATTCATAACACGTCTAATAATTATTAATCAATTTAAGTATAAATTTCAATTCATAATTACAGTTATGTTATTAGTATTAAAGATTATATATATGTGTTTATATATATGCTCATATATATAATCGATATAGGAAGACTCAAAGACATCCAGAAATATGGGAGACACGCGATAGACAGCCCAAATCGTTTCAATCACTCCCTCGTGTGCGCTATTTATATATTTCGCGACTCGTGACTAGCTTGCAAGTCAAATGTGCTGCAGTTCTCCTAACACACAAGGGACGAAGAAAAGACGCGAGAAGGCTTGCAATGCTAAGTATATAATGCGAGAAAAGCAATAAGAAATTGCGATTTGCCGGTCGATGGCATGAATAATAATCGGCTCACGTGAGACAAGAAAATGTGGCGGAGAAAAGCGAGAAGGGGAGGGGAGGGTGTTGGTGGTTGGTAGTGGAGTCCGCGTATGTGAACGTGTGTAGTTATATAGATACTATAACATAAAGCTGTACGCGTAGGTGAGCCGAAGGATCGTAAATTTCCGTTCTTGGAGCTCGTCAATGCGAATCTTACACGAGACGAGATATCCCTCATGAGGGAGAGACAATGAACGTGTGGTATGTCTGCAGTCTCTCTTTCCCTCCGACCGCCCCAAACTATCTTTGATATTCATTATTATTATTTTATGGTCAATGTTTTATCGCTTATATTATTATTTGCCATTATTGTTATTGTTTTGTCACTACTATTTTTGTTGTCTCATTATTATTAGTTATTAATCATTATTTTTTTATGAAAATGAATCCATATTTGTTATTTGTATTCAATGATTATTATTCTCACTAAATAGTTTTATTATTTATATATGTTTTTAAATAACCGATACTTTCTATTTTCAATAAATATCACTTACTGAAAAACGTATATTATCCGTTTTTGGGTTGAAATGTTATATTTCAATCGTCATTATATTTATGTCATAAATGACGTAACGTGTCAAAAGCGCTTCGTGTTCGTTTCAGTTTTCATCAATTGTCATTTTTATTTGACAGTTTTTGTATCGTACTTATTGTACTGTATTGTACAATATTTATATTTTATATTTATTTATATTCTATATGTATATATACAATATAAATTATAAACATTTACATTGTATATTTATTTTTCTCACTGCTTCTCGTTTTTATTTACAATTTTTATTTGTTTGTACGAAACTTTACTGGGACATGATAAATATTATCACGTAATCAATCAATCCGTCCCTCTGCCCCTTTTTAAATAAATAAATATATCCCCTTCTCTCTCTTTCTCTTCCCCTCACCCCTTTCGTGATTGCTCTCTTCCTCTCTCTGTCTCTCTGTCTATTTCATGATGGCTCTTGGAAAACGATAAATTGATGTTGGTGTGCACACGATATCAGAAGAGTTGGCGGAGGGGTGGAAGATCTACCGCAAAAGTCATATACACATGTTTAAAAGCAGTCATCGTCGTCGTCGCCGTCTCGGAACGACGTGCGTCGTTGGACGTCTTTAAATTCGTCGTGTAACGATGTTTTCCTCGCTCGGCTCGTACACGAGCGTGCTTTTTTCTCTCGTTCGATCGTAAAGACGATCGCGACGCGTCTCGTCGCGAGAAACGCGAAGATCCGAAGGATTTCTTTGTTTTTTCATTCAGGAAACCATTATGGATGGCGATGCGTGAGAGTCGGAGTACCCATGACTGTGATGTACAAGGTGTAATCCTCGATTCAGTGAGCTCGGATAAGAGGTTTTGACAAAAGGATTTGAATTGGCAGAGTGACATTAGATGTGGAATAACTGATGTTGGATACGTTTTGGACGGTTTGACGGAGCTGCTGAAATGATTGGGCTTGATCACGAAGCTTACTGTCATTATCGTTGCAACGAATGATCGCACGAGGATCGAGAGATAAGAATGTTGTAGCTAGGATTTCAGGGCTGTGTGTTGATTCGTTGGAAAAAATGAGGGGCGAAGGGACGCGCCTTGATGAACTAAAAATGACTGGAGGGGGACCGGAAGAATGATTGAAAAAAGGCAAAATGACTGGAGAAAGTAACAATGACTAAAAAAAGGAAAAATGACTAGAGAAAGTAAAAATGAATGGAGAAAGTAACAATGACTGAAGATAGAAAAAATGAGTAGAGAAAGTAACAATGACTGAAGAAAGGAAAAATGACTAGAAAAAGTAAAAATGACTGGAGAAAGTAACAATGACTGAAGATAGTACAAATGGCTGAAGAAAGGACCAATGACTAGAAGAATGACTGGAGAGGAGAAAAGTGACTGAAGAATGGACTAATAACTGGAAAAACAATTGGGGAAAAGATTGGAGACTAATAATTCTCGACATTGATGCAATGATGTACTGCGGATGTACTCGGTGAGCTGGAGTGGACTCTCGTTTCTCGAAAAGTTGATCTTGAAAATGCGGGCTTAAGGATTTTTATGGAACGGGCTGGTGATGTACAGTTTTCTGGTAGGTGAAAAAGCGGTTCACCAGGTGGTCTAGACTTTGGCGAAACGCCTTAAAGTTGATACAACCAGAACCATTCCTACAAGACAATAATCGACCGATGACAAAATAGATCTGCCTCTCTCCCCTAACCCACGAACTTTGATGACCCCCGCTCGGTGTTCCAATCCTTTTCATCTACACACTAGAATCTCCTTTTTTTATGTCCATGGTTAGCCTCCTCTACCTTTCCAGCCTCTACCCATTCGTCACACTAACGACTGGAGCTACGTCATCAAGTGTGGTCTAGCCTTCGGCGAAACTCTTTCTTTGAACCCGATCCATTTCTACGAGCTAATAATGAACTGTTCATGAAACATAATCACCCATAGTCTCGCATTATTAACTATTGTCATCAAGGCACTAAAATTCGATTTTTCATTCACCCTCTTCTATAATCGACCCCAATGGTCTCCCCTCGTCTTTCCAATCATCAAAACCATTCCAGCAACGGTCTTATCATTCATCCTCTTCCACCATTGATTCCAATGACCCGTCGACCCTCCCGCCCCTTTCCAATGATCCAAACAAACCTGGCAACTGTCTTATCATTCATCCCTTTCCATCATCGAACCCAATGATTTCCCCTCGTCTTTTCAATCATCCAAACCAACCTGGCAACTGTCTTATCATTCTTCCTCTTCCACCATCGACCCCAATGAACTCCCCTTGCCGTTTCAATCATCGAAACCAACCTAGCAACTGACCTTTCATTCACAATCTTCTAGTTGCCCTTTCCTGGTCCCAATCACTCGCAATCTTTCACGTACAGCCATCCCATCTCGAGCCACTTGATTCCAGAGCACTGTCGTTATTTCTAGTTTCCCCTTTCATTTCCATTGAACTCGCGATGTGGAACGACCCACGCACAGTCTCGCGATTGCGAATCGACTCGCCTATTATAATAATAATTAAACGAGGCGTGTGCCCGAACTCTCGATAATTAGAAGCAATATCTCCTCGCGGATTATCGAAGCCCGGAAACAACCAGAGAGAGAAAACGAGGGAGGCAGAACTGGGGGGAGGGGGAGGGTTTATGGAAGATAGGAATGAACGAGAGGTACATCCACATTGGAAAAGCTCCACCAACTTCATTGGAAATTTCTCGCGCTATACGATTATTTCCCCGGGGATGTTTGTCATCCCTACCAATCTCGTAATGAGAAAATCACCAAAGTTTGGTGTGGGTTGGTATACGACAATATTAGCGGTATAATGATGTGGATATTGAACTGGTCGATGCCACTAGTCAACCAGAAGCACTTCAAAGCGATAACAATCTCTTTGTCCAAGCTCAATTTCGAAACAGACTTCTTTTTTTTTTCACTTCTCATCAAAATGTAACCGTGACTCTGATTTCATTTCCGATTCGCTATTGATTTCCACCCAAAAAGGTTCTCGTATTTCACACCCGTCCAATAATTCGTTTCGGAGGAACGAGAGTAAATATAACTTCGAAAAAAGAGAAGGAGGAAGAAGGGAAATAAAAAAAAAGATTTGTTTTTAAAAAAGAAGGAAAAGGAACAGACCGGATGTATAGAACTGATGGATTTCATGAATTGTAGAAATGTATTGTTCATCAATTTTGAACTGAGGACTGGAAAATGATAAACGATAAATGATAAACGAGAATTTTTCAAAAATAATTTATTATCTAGAGAAATTTACGTGCTAACGATGGGGAAGGGATTCGAGGATTATTGATTAATTACAGAAGAATATATACCTAAAAATATACAAGAGAGAGAGAGGATTTTATTTATCTCTTTGTTCTCTTATTCTCATGATTTTGTAATTTCTTTCTACATCTTTAAATTCTAGATTTCTAAATGATCAACTAAAAAATAATTACGTAATTTTTGTAACGTCCCTTTTTTACGAAAATTACGAAAAAAGAAATTCAAAAGAAACGTAATTGCTCAAAATCTTTTCCCATCTTCTTTACACCCGTCAACATTTTTCCGACTTCCTGGACATATGCCCATTTCAATTCGAACGCCAAGCGCGACTGAAATATGATTGTGGATTTTTCGTGACGAAGATTCGCTCCGAGAAATTCGAGCAACGGAAAAACCAAAGTTTTTCGTTGTTCTCTAGCGATGCAAACTTGAACCCCCCCCACCCCCCACCAATTTTTAAAAAGAGAGCGATGAAGCACGAGTGAATTTAGAGGGTGGTAAAAATTCGAAAAAATTGCAAGAGAGGAGGAGGGGAAGAGAAATAGAGAAGAAGAGAAAACCTCGGAGCCTCGTATAGGATCATAACAAGAGGGCTAGCCCAGAGGGTTATTACCTACCGCATCGAATCGATCGTCTTCCTCCTCTTCCCCACACCCCTTCCCGTTCTCATCCTCTTCCCTTCGTTCCGTCCCTCCCCCTTCCCCTTCATTGCATGTGGACTTTAACTGCGATCCAGGAGAGTTTGTCATATAAATACGAGATAGCTGGGAACCCAAACACATGGGCACACGTGCACGTATGGAGGTCCTGTGCACCTTTACGTACGCGAGCTCGTATCCCCCCCCCCCCTCCTCCTGCCCCGTAAATGTTGCAATACTGCAAGCTCCGCAGGATTATATTCAGCTGCGATTCGCCCCGCTGTCACAATTCGCCCCGTAACGCGGAGACTGGCGCAAACTCCGGGATGCAAATTTCAAGCCGATAAAACATTTTATGCAGCTGTGAGTAAAAAAAAAAGTAATAAAAAAAAATGGATGAAAGGCGATAACAAGAGAAACGACAACGAAGCCTTAGAGCTCTAGACAGGAAAAGTGGAGAAATAATGCCCGATCGACGACTCAACGTTAATGGCTTGATTTTAATCTCCGGCCAAACGAGAAAAGACCAAACAAAAAAAAAAAAGGAAACACGAAAATCCTTTGCGAGGAAATAAAAGGACTTACGGTATTTGTTCCAATTCGCTTGGCGCGCGAGGACACGGAGGAATGTGAAATTTATACGGGTGCACACACGTGTCCAGCCTGACGCGAAGCCTCGAATGTATAGACTGTTCGATTGATTGATTCGATTCGTTGACTGATTCGCTGATTAATTGGTCAACGAATTGATTGAATGCTTGACGAATAGATCGTGTAACGGATTGACTGGATAATTTTGGATTGATTGATTCGTTCGTTCGTTCGATCGTCGATTAATTGATTCAATTATTCATTTACTAGGTCATCAATTAATAAATACAATAATTCGTACATTCATTCATTCATTTGGTTGTTAATTAATTCATTAATTAGTAAAATTATTCGTTCTATTATACATTTGGTCATTCGTTTATTCAATTATTCAGTTGTTCATTTAATCGTTCTTTAGTTCATTCAATAATTCATGCTTCTATTAATTTATGAAATCATTAATTTTTTACTTCCTAATTCATTATTGTATTTATTCATAATAAATAAAATCAACGAGACTTCACAAAAATCTGTAAAATTATCAGAAAAAAACCGTAAAATCGTTAAAATAAAACAATAAAGCAAAGAGAGAGAGAGAGAGAGAGAGAGAGAGAAAGAGTGAGAGGGAGATAGACAGACAGAATCGAGACTTTCATCGTGTCTCCTTGACTTTTCTCGGCGACGGTGACGAAACAAGACTAAAGGGAAAAACGAGAGCTCCGTATCTCTTTCCGGTTCGATATAAACGCACACGTACGTCTCGTGGACTCGAGACGGAAAAGTATACGCGCCGGTAGTACCCGATCGTGAAAGACAGCGAGCCAATGTATTTCGATAAATTAAATTCGCAACAAAGAAAAGAGAAGCAAAGGAAAAATTGTCAAAAAAATAAAATAACAGTAAGAGAGAGAGAGAGAGAGAGAGAGAGAGAGAGAGAGAGAGAGAGAGAGAGAGAGAGAGAGAGAGAGAGAGAGGGGTGCTCGTAGGGAGGAGCGCGTGGGGGGCGCGCGAGCGATCGCCGAGCGCCCGCCGATCGAGCCCCATATATTGCCTGAA
Organism: Ophioninae sp. B BG-2022a; assembly: GCA_030522765.1. NCBI lineage: Eukaryota > Metazoa > Arthropoda > Insecta > Hymenoptera > Ichneumonidae > Ophioninae sp. B BG-2022a. Next base: position 54,508 of record JAPYZJ010000394.1, read on the forward strand.
AGCGATTCCATACATCCGTACAAGGATCCGGAGAGCGAAGTCACTTCGAGCCCCCAATATCGACGTAACGTTAACTATCGGCTCAACTGTCTCTTTCGAGGACAGGCTTCGAACGTCCATTGAAACTCTCCCTGAAACAATCTTTACGCTAATATCCTCGAATTCAATCATACGTTATTTCTGAGACCCTCAATTTCCCATAAAGTGGAATATGGGGACATTCAACTATGAGAAACGTTCCTAAAGTCAATCGTTTGCAAAATCTTCTTTTCAGACGCTCTCTTTTCTGAGACTCTCAACTTCACGTACCGCCAATTATGGAGACATTAAACTATCAGGACGATCCCTAAAGTAAATAATTCTCAAAATCTATTTTCCTCCAGACGCTATGTTCTTTCTGAGACTCTCAGCTTCACTTAACATCGATTATGGGGACGTACAACTATAAGGACCGTTTCTACAGTCGAACGTCTCCAAAATAACTTTTCAGCCGGAAATCTGAAGAGAGATATCGTTCAATAGTAAAAAACAAGATTTCTTACGTTGCCCTTCCGATCAATCCAGATACGCCCTTTCATGACTGGACACGCATCCAATGGACGAACCGAACGATATTGGCAGCTTGCTCGAACATGTATACACATCATAGAGAGTTTATAGACGCGGATAGGATCCGTCTATCTCCCGTTGGACGTGAAGGATCGCCCACAAGATAGAAGGACCCGGAGAGAGACGGAGAGAGATACGGACAAGATGACGTCCAAGAACAATGGCTGGACTCCGGAAACTATAGCTCCAGACGCATCGAAGGGACTAACGCGCTCTGCGGGAGTCTCGCTGTGTACACGCGCTGACAATGCCGTGCCAATGTTCGAGGAGTGATATATATCGTGGCTGGATTATATGCAGGTCCTGCTCGTACGTTCGGATAACCGTGGAACATTAGGCGCGCTCCTGAGGAACGCGGCAACGTCCGCCGACAGACCACCACCTTCTCCTTTAGCCCCCCGAGAATCATGACCAGAAGATTTCCGTGAGGCCGAGACTGATACTAATTCCCGAGTAGAACCAGCCAAACTGACCTAACTGACTTGGGGGACGAAAACATTCTTTATGGAATTTTCTCATTCTTCTTCATAAATTATTTATCACTTTATTTTATAACATTTATATTGTAACTTATTCAATCATGCATTTATTATTTTATTTAATGCTCATTTTATTATTATTTTATTTGATGCTCATTTTATTATTATTTCAAATGAACGCTCATTTTATTATTAATTATATTCAATACGCTTGGGATTATCACGGATGGGGTAATAGAAAAAAGGAAATTGTAATTTATCTGTACGCATTGGAAACGTACTTTGTTTTTTAGGAACTTATAAAACTATGTTTGTTCTTGATGCATTCACGTAAAAAGTTCATATTTGTGTCCAGTGCTAAAAATAATTTTTCGTATTAATACGAAAGAATTTTGCATTTTCCTGCACTGCTTAAAACGTTTATTTTGTGTAAATTTCATTGCACTACAGCGTTTACAAATGAACTAGTAAATTCGAAAAAAAAAGTTTAAAAAACCCGTGTAATCTTCTCAACTAAATATTTTTCTAAATAAACAAAATTAACTTCAAAAATTCCTTCAACCTAAATATTCAAATACTCAGTAAAAGAAAAACCTCCACAAAAATTATGTTTATTAATCATCATAAAAGCGATCAAACAAGCGTAACTAATCGACGTCAATCACTATTTATCGTCACGGCGATTTTCCATCAATTTTTACTTGCCGAGTCGAGAGAAAAAAGCAACTTACCGCGAGACCGTTAGCTTTTTCGCCGCGCTTTAAAATTCCTCCGATTGTGAAACTTCCGGTGCAGGGGTTAATCCTCGTCCCAAGAGGAACATATAATTAGGGCACGAGTTAATTAGGAATTAATTATTGATGGGAGAACGATCGAAGCGTGAGAGTTCTCTTTAAGCACAGGTGGTACACAGACGTATCTGGGATTATACGATAATGGATTCCATCATGTTAGGTACACTGGAAACATAACGCGATCGCGCGATAAGGCGGACTCTCGCACGCTTTAACGTTTGACAAACCGCAACTGCGAAGCTTACGAGCGTTGGTATGTGTACATGTATGGAATACGGTAGACACAGGTTGCCGTGACTTTCGCGGTTACAAATGTTGGTCTACCTCCAACTCTCCGGCCTCACTCTCCTCTTCATTCTCTCTCTCTTTCTGGCTCGTACCGATATTCCGTCGCCCTTCCCGTCGTGTCTTATCAAAATTACGGTCGCCGCGAGTGCATTAGCATTTATATGAAAGTCAAGCTCCGAGAAAATACGATGGAAGAGGGAAACAGCCCGAACCGGAAGTCTTTTGCCTCTCGGCGTTTGTCGGGCAACAGACGACCCAAACAAACCCAAACACACGTATACGAGGGGAGGGGGAGGGGGGTTAATTGTAAAAGCGATAGGAGAGAGGGATGAGAACGTGAATGACGAGCTACCTGTTAACAATAAAGTTCCGACTAGCGATATTAATTATATACCCGGCGAGCCTACATTTTCCTCCATTCGTATACGTTACAGAGTTACCGAGCATCGTCGAACAAAAACGACTCCGACAATACCTGCCCCCGTACGGCTTATGAATCCCAACGAGGGAGAGAGACAAACAAAGAGAGTAAGAACCCCCGATGTCTCGAGTAGCCTCGAGTTCTCATTCGCTCCCTAACAACTCCGAACGATGCTCTTTCCGAGTGGCGAAATCCTCGAGATTAACTTCACGAAGAGACTGATCGGATTGAGAAAATATCCGGGAACGGAAACCTTCGAAATCGACAATAATTAGTATTTGTAAGGAAACACTGATGACGAAGTGGGAGAAAAAATAATAAGCTCCGGAAAAGACACCGGAAGTATTAAAAAAATGAATATATAAATAAATTTCCAAGAAGTAACCGGGAGTAGTAGGAGAAATAATAAACTCCGAAAGAGACACCGGAAATTGTAGAAAAAATAATAAAGGGAGAAGACACCGGAAGTATGAGAAAAAAAATAGAAAACGCCGAGGAAGACATCGAAAGTAGCAAAAAAAATATGAAACACTGAACAATAAACCAGAAGGCGAAGAAAAAAATTAAAAAACGCTGCAAAAGCCATCGGAAGTGGAAAAAAGATAAAAGGTGAAGAAGACACCGGAAGTCAAAGAAAAAAATAAGTAACGTTGCGGACGAAAGTCCGGAAGTGGAAGAAAATATAATAAACGGTTTGGAAGATACCGGAAGTGAAGGAAGAAATATTTGACGCTTTGCAAGATACCGGAAGTGGCGGAGAACTCGCGAAGAAACACCAAAGAAGAAAACCGGAAGTGGCCGATGCTCGACTCAACTAGCTGGGACGCGGCGATCAGGCAGTTTATCAAGGAACATCGTCGTAAGCAAAGAAAAAAAGTTCGTCCGCCGCCTGACGAGGATCTCGAAGCGTCACCAGAGAAGCTATGTCTCTTCAGCACAAGTATTACGTGAGTACCCATCACGCTTCAATCTTTCATGTAATTTATCGTTTTGTCCATCATCAAGATTCTCAGATATTTTTATATATTTTGTTTAATATCTGACTATCGAAACTCGATGATAATTTATAACAGGATGACTCACCATAATTGCAGTCAGTCTATTTATGATACATTTGTACTTGCTCCTGGAAGACGTAGCAATGGGCAGTGAGGTAGGATTCGGAACTTCAAAAACTCATATTTTATCGTATAATTTCCCAAGATTGTAATGGCAAGTGATGATCATCAGAATCAATAGTGGAAGAAGGAATTTTGTCATAAGTGGATTGTCAGATTATGCAAATAAATCTAGTCGTTGAATCCCCTCGTCGTTTACCCCCATCTAGTTGTTTAAAAGAAGTAAAAAAATCTTCAAAGTTTGGATTTATTTCGGTATAAATAATTTCAAATAAATAAACATTTATTTATTATGATTCGGTGACAAGTTTTTAAATAAATTCTCAAATTTTCAAGAACTTTAGCAACGTTTGAATAGTCATTCAGTAATCAACCGAGTCAAATTCATTTGGCATAACGCTGATTCACAACACGGCATCCATCGGGAAACAACAAGTTTTCATAATTTTCAATAGTTGATGTATATTTAAATTAGTCATTTGTAAGGCTAAATATGTGCAACGCTATCTAGGCTCGTAAATCGACAATTCCTCTATTTTGGTCCAACTTTTCGACCGACGTTACTTAGGAATCGTTTGAGTTCGTTTGGGTCCGCTGGCGTGCAAAGACATTTTGGGTTCTTTGGATTTGTTGGGTCCTGATTAGGGCACTATAAGGAAACGTCCTTTGGATTAAGTTTGGGTCCGGCGGTTTCCGAAGAGATTTTGAGCCTTTTGGTATTATTTGAGTCCCAAGTAAGGCCCAATAGAGAAAATCCCTTTAGATTTATTTGGGTCTTGGCCAAGGCAGCAAAAAAGTACGCCCTCTGGATTGATTTGAGTTCGTTTTGATCCGCTGGCGTCCAAAGGGATTTTGGGCCCATTTGAATCGTTTGGGCTCCCATCAGGGCCTCAATAAAATAAGGGAAACTCTAAACGGGCACTACCAAAGTCCAATTCAATTCCAGCGTCGATCGAACCTCGCTTTTATTTCTTTTCATTGAAAGTCCATCCGGTTCATTCGCCTTCGCAGGAAAGACTCGAAGGCTACCATATCAAGTCTCCGGTTCTTTTTATCGCGTAGAAGGGAGTCGAGGAAAGTGGTGAAACCTCGCGAGGGAATAAAGCCCATTGGGGTGGGTCATGTACACGGCTTGAATTACCTTCCTTTCAGCTCTCTTCCAGTCGAAGCGAGAGAAAAGGCGGTAAGTTGGCTGGTCGATGAGTGCTGTGGAAAGGCGAAGAGAAAAACGAGTCTGACCCTGACGCTCGTGGATAATTATGCATCTCGCGGCCGCAAAGTGTCTGGCGAAAGAACCGGGGGTGTTCAACCCAATGTCTTTGGCCATTTCAAAGTTCCAATCCTACGCGCCGTACAGACGCGAACACATCGAGACGAGAAAAGAAATGGACAAAAGTCGAATCTTAAAGACTGGCAATGTCGATGTCTTTTGCTAGAACGTCACAAATGGCAAAGTGGTACTACGTCTGGCGACCTTTGCCCCAACGTTTTGTATACCCAGAAGCGCTTTTACGCTCAGACATGACGAAAGGCCACCAACGGGTCTCAATGTCTCGAGGTCCCTTACCTCCGGCAATTCTCAAACCTCTCCCGTACAACCTTTGATGCAAATCGTTTTCTTCTGCATCGTCTACACAGGCAAAAACTAGGCGTGCTAGATTTCTGTTCCAAGTGTTTGGAAGTGCACATGCTACATGCCCATTGCCACGATGATTTGACACTCTTGTGTATTTGAAGACATCTAGGTAAAATTATACATTTACGTGTGAAGCTTTAAGAACGATTTTTGTTCGTTGAAATTTTAATGAAAACTTTACATTGAAACTTTAACTGAAAAATTTTACTGGACATTTTAATTAACATTTCATATTTCTAATTTCAAAAAAGAAATCGTTTTAAGAAAAATTTCCAGCTATATTTTTCAGAGTTTCAATTATATTCTTCTAATCAAGATTTTTTAATTGAATATTTTTATCGTACGTTTTAATCAACGTTTTTTATTCAGAGTTATAGTCAAAATTGTTTTATTAAAATTTCAGTAAAAATTGTTTAAAGAAAATGTTCATTAAAATATTCACAGCTGGCACACCGACGGTGTTTATGGATAAACATTAAAAAAAACGAAAAGTTTTTGAAAATTCAAAGAATGATAGTTTTCAATAGAATAATAGTACATGAACGATTTAAAAACTTTTCATTAAATAATTTATTTGTAACAAACATACGAATATACCACGGTCGCTTATAGGAAAACAGTTTCTGCTGACGTTAATGATTGAAGAACGGACGGAAGTAAATCGGTGGAAATTCTAAAAAATTATATCATCGAGTTATTGTATAATAAATTAAAAACAATAAACATGTCTAAGCAAAAATGTATTATTAAGCTATTTGCAAGGCTAAACAAGTACGTCACAATCCAGTCTCGTAAATCCCTGATCGCCAATTTTGGACAAACTTTTTACTCAACGGTCTATCCAGTACCTCAAATTAGGTAAAAACAAGCCGTTTTCGCAGCGCAAGAAATGGCGTACCTGCTAATAAGATTCCATGCCCGTACTCCCGATCCTGTTTGTCGTAGGCTTCACCAAAATGGCGAAGGTTTGGGAGTGATGGATACGAGAGACAAGTCCAGGTAACATTGACCGAGTGATTTGCTGGAAGTTGTCCAAGCGAGGTATCGGTAGAAAGGTGGTTTTCCAGGATTGAAACAATACGCCTGGGGAGCAGCATCAATGGAATTCGAGTACGTTGCGGGCGACTGGATAGGAGGCGAAGAGCTCATTCCGCTTCGACTGGATGCGCTGATGCATCTCGCGTTCACACACACACACACAAACGACCAGTTGATATTGTTCGAAACGAGCAAGACCGGTACATGATAGATAAGCGTGGCGTGAACCTGCAGAGGACTGCATTGCTGGTGCAGCGAAGCTTCCACCGCTTATGCTCTCGAGGTGCAGCAACTGCTCTCCAAAGTGCTTGGATATCGACCCCGACGAGAGGTGGACCCCAACCTCTTCGAAACCTAACACGGTACCTCCGAGTCTACCACCCATCCCTTTCCAATCCACCCTCTTCCCTGCCCCCCTTCCGAGTCTATCCTCTTCTACTACTCTTCCGTAGCTCCAACCCAATGAAGGGCAATGTTCTCCATGTCCACCAGGGAAGAAACAAACGAGACCCTGACCAAATTAGAATGCGACGAACCCAAGTTCTGGTGTCGGGTCATTGATGGAGGGAATGAAACGAAAGCGAGAAAAGAAAAGGGAACTGTGATGAGAAAAGGAAAAATAGAGAGAGTGATGGAGGAGTCTTACAGATAGCGATGGCAAAAATTAGATTAGGAAAGAGGAGCACCGGAAGGACCTGAGATCAAGAGAATCTGGTAAATCACCCAAACTGAAGTGTTATATATGAACATCTAAATAATGATAAGGAACTCTTATTTATCTTCTTTTTGTTACCAAATGCACCCTCACCCAATTTTATCTAGAAACATCCAAACGATTCCTCGAACGGCTATTCAACAATTTTAGCTAAAACATTTTTATTTCTTATTCTAGTAAAAAATGTTGAGTTGTAATTTATGGTAACATTTTTCAGTTGAGGTTTCAAGTGAAATTTTTTAGTTACAATTTTAAGTTGATGTTTTAGTTATAATTCCTCAGTTCATGAGTAGTCGAAATGTTTTGTTCACTTTTTTTCCTCGACCCTTTTGCTTCAACCCTACCACTCTCTTTAACTTGCTACCATGGTGGATCTCCGACAACCTTTTCTCGCAAAACTAGGAAAGTTTCCTCGCCGAACGGTTGAAGAAGTTCCGGCAGTGCCTGCCAAAATTACTGTTGTCTCGTAGGAACTAGATTCTTTTATAGTGACATTTTCTTCGTTGTTCCATTTTTTATTTTGTACGTGATTCTACTTCCGCCATGTTGAATAATTATGTAATAATCGCTGGAACTTGCTCCTGAAGCTGCCAAAGAAACGACGAGCAACGGAATTTCGAACAAAGGGAATGTTGAAAGGTGGATGATACCAGTGTCAATACACTTAACCTCAATGTTCTTAGCTACGACCCCCGCAAGTGATTTTTTTCCTGTTCGCATTTGATCATCCAGGCAACTCTTTTTTCTCCGTCCAAGCTCATCGAGCTCTTTCGCAACGCGGAGAAACACAAGTGGAGCGATCTCGTCGACGTTTCGAAAACCTTTCACGAACGGAAAATTGTTTGATCGCGCAATCGAGATTCTAACGAGAGAGTAAGAGGAGCGGCTGGGTGCGTTGAGTAATGGAATTTTTCAGCCTGAGCGCGAATAAGGAGCGGCTTACGGGCTGTTGGAAGGGCAAATTTCGCCGGTAAACGACATCGGGCAGAAGACTTTTGCATTTTTCTCGGTAACGGCTGGACCTAATAGCTCGAATTTTTTACAGAATATCTATCACTATTGCAGGAAGGGCCCGAGACTCGTAGATTTTCTATTAATTCATATGAAAAAATCCTACGTATCAATCAATGAAACTTAGATCGAGAGCATCCGGAAAATCGAATTTTCAATCGTGGCGATTAGAGAGAAACCTTCCAATTCACCAATACACCAAGTCCATAATCGTTATAATCCGTTCAAGTATTGGGAATACTGTGAACGGATTAAAATGAGCTCAACCTTTGCTTTTCCTAATTCAATGATTTATTTTTTAAAAACGTGAAGGTTTTCTGTGCCGTTTCTCATTGTCACCATCAGTTGGATAGGAGCCTTATTCGACCAGTATCATTTTATTGTTCCAACCCTTATCCTTCAAGCCTCCCGACCCTTCAAATTGCAAAGTACGTACACTTGACCGAAATGACTCAAGCTACCTATATTTGGCTGTGAAAACGATCCTCCAGTGTCTTCAGTAAATCTGCATACAAATGGACCCCCACCTGGAAGCTCGTGTTCCTCCAGTGTCCACAATCAGTATGCCTGATACGAGGACTACAGTCGATGATCAGACATCGATGAGCTTGTCCAAGCTGGAGAAACCAATCTTGCCGTTTCGATTAATCGCAGATAACTAACCCAAACCCATCATTAGCACCACGTTGATCACCCTACCATCATTTATGTGGTATCAGCGGCGACCCTCGTGGGGAGTTTTACGAGCCTAGGTTTTCCTAATCAGAGATTTGGGTCCCAATTGAAGCCCGAATAAAATTAGGGTAATCCTACATGGGCATGACTGCAACTTTCGTTTTTCGCACGCGTAAAGTCTGGTATCAGTATCAATGTTGCCATACCGCGACAATACGTTGAAGAACTCGGTAGCTAGGGACATCTGCGCAGCGAACTAAGAATAGATGACGAGTGCGTGTCGAGCTGAGAAATACGAGGTGGGCGCGGATGACCAACCTACAAAATCTGGACCGTTACCAAAGTCCATAAAGACGAGAGTGAAATTCCTCCGTACGGGCAAATGGTGACGCCCAGTTATCTCGGCTATGCCTGGATCCGATGCTCGTTTGATGCATCCGTATGTGGGGACCCAAAATAAGAGAAAGCAAAAATCGATCTTGTGAATGACGCCTCTTCGAAAATCCCCGTAAACTGTCAGCGAAGATGACGAGAATTAGTCAAAGCTTTTCCATCGGCTCTCGTTACTGTCTTCGTGATGGAGAACTTCCCCTCGAGATAAGAAAAGCAAATCTTTCGGGGATTGCTAAATGCACTCTGTTGAGTAGGAATCGTAATTTTTTTTGTTAGCTTTTTTGCGTCGTCAAAATCTTTTTTGTCGGTCAACGACGTATATATACTGCGTGGAACATAGTTAACTTGGCATTCATGACAATTACGTTTGACTCACAAAAACGCGAAAGGAAATTTCAGTCTGCTAAAAAATTTGAGGCAATTGCAGTCGTCATGTTGGATTTATGGTTTTACATATAAAAGATCTGATTTTAGATTTAGAGTTTGCCGAATAAAAATCCGAAATCAGATTTTTGGTATGTGCAATATCGCGAAAATTTGATACCATGTTCTACTTCAATTATATCAATAATTGTAACACTGTGATAATAAAATATACCTATAATTTTCTTTTTGTGACAAAAAAAATGAAACAGAAACTTTATTTTCTTCGCACAGTTAAAGGGTTGATCCTCAGACGTCAGTCATTGTTCGTAAAGTAAAATGGAAAGTAAATTTCTATTTAACAAAAAAAAAAAACAATCAAAGCTATGAAATCCCGCGTTGTGACTGGCTTCGATCCAACTTGTCCAAACAATACAAAAAAGAATTCAGAGTTTTGAAAAATGCTCACCAGCCAATCTCCGGGTGGTCGCCTTTGAAAAGTAAAATAACTTGATCAGTAAAAGCTTCAGAGTGGAAAAGGCTGTCGTGGGTTTGTAAAAAAAAAGCTTTTACTTGGCAACCGCGGAATAAAGTTGTTATCGCAGATCCTCAGTGATGCGCAATGATGACGATGATTTAGGCCGATTGAAATCACTGACTCGGACGAAAACCCTCGGAATTTTCGCTCGAATGAAGATTTTCGGATGCGTGTCCCTTCCCGTGAAAAGTATCGGTTTTTTTCTCGTGTATTTTAAAGCTTCCCTTCGCGTCAGAACCCATCATTGACGTTGATCAAGGACGACGATAAAATCCCCTTTCAACCGCGTAGCTGGGTTACCGAAAAAAAATTCGTTGCCTTTGTCATGACCTACTGTCACCAATGTGCAACCCTCCATACGTCGACATTTTGTCGTGTTTTAACCGTCAATCAATTGCCACACCGAATTGATCGCAAGTTGTGCAAATCTGCAAGTGACCATTTGAAATGCTGTCGCAGTTTGCATCGTTACACTGCGACGATATGTTGCTCACCTTTTTATTTTCTACACTGCCCAAAACATTTTTATTTAATACCATTTGAGGTCTCAATTTTCTAAAAAATCTCTCCCGAGGATTGTAATTTCCAAGAGACAATCTTGAGTTTGTTAATTCCCAAGAAACAACCTTGGAGTTGTAAATTTGTAAAAAAATCAAGTTTGCGGTTGTAAATTTCTAAAAAAAAATATTGACGCTATACATTTCTCAACAATCAATCCTGGGGTTGTAAATTACTAAAAAACAATCTTAAAGCTATCAATTAAAAAAAAAAACAATATTGACGTAAATTTAAAAAAACAATACCTATGGACGTTGGGAATTTCCAAAAAAATAATCTTGCCGTATATTTCTAAAAAACGATATTGGCATTGTAATTTTTTTTATAAAAAGAAACGTTCTAAGCGTTCAATCGATTCTAGCATGTTGGAGTCATTGAGGGTACTCGTGCGCAGTGAGGAATTGACAACGCTAGTGACAGCCGTCCCTAGTGTTTTTATCACTAATGACAGCTGCCACTAGTGTTTTTATCACTAATGACAGCTGTCACTAGTTAATCACCAAACCGCAGCTCCTGAGTCACTGACAGACAGAATTTTTCCAGCTCGCTAGTTGATTCGATTCTGCCAATGAAACGCCATCTCAAAAAACGGCAGGATGGAGAAAAATCAATCGTTCATTTTTTTTCGATCCTAGCGAGGAACAAAAAAAAAAGGATACCGTCTCCGGTTCAGGAACGCTGTTGGAGAGGAGTTGGAGTTGGTAACTGGTTTGGGTCAAAAGGAGGTTGCTGGATGGGTTTTGTTTTCTCTCGCTCGCTCTCGTTCTCGTGCATACCTCCTGAACTATATAACTACTGCCAAAACCCGCGACCTAGATACCGATCGACCCACCAACACTCTCGAATACACACACACACACATAGAAACATACAGAGAGAAAGAATCATCGGTGGTCTCGTCCTCCCGCACTCCGTGTCGCAGGGAATACTATTCCCGCGCACAACCCTCGTGTGGCTCACTTGCTTTTTCGCTCCATCATTCACGGTGCCCCTTAACGTCCTGCAGCCTCCGATTTTTCTCTCTTCGGCTCTCTTCTGTTTTCTTACTTGATCCTCCATGGTAACCCCAGGCTACAATTATTCAACCAAATTGAGTTTCATTTAGAGTTATCACTCTTTAAGGTAGTACCGAATGGACATTTTGTTCCGAGGTATTGATGAATGGGTATTAGAATAATCGTAGACATTTTTCAAAATTTGGGAAATTATAGGCCTGCAATGATGCATAAATGATTTCATAATATCTCAGTAAGAAAATAATTTGGCAGTTATAAACATTCGAGCTTAGTACAGTCACTCGTGAGAAAAAAAGCTCCTGCTCTTGCTGCCCTGTTATTGATTGCAATGATTGCAACGAAATCACCGAAATATTAAAAATATCGTATCGTGAAAATCCAGGATCGAGCGATTCAGCTGGAACTTGGTGTCAAATAAATAAACTCCCTCCTCTCCTTTTGAAGTCTATTTATAAATGAATAAGCAGAGTAAATCTAAATTCACTATTATCAAAAAAATTGTAAATAGTGGAAGATTAATTTCAACGATATATCAATCAGCAATTATTGGAATACTTGATGTATATTGAATTTCTGGGTAATCATTGATAATGATAAGATTATGAGAACGAATCAATCAAATTAAAAATTTGAGAAATTCTATTGTTGGACAGTTCGAACTAATGTACAGTCACTGACAAAATCTCAGTGAGATACATGTCAATACTGTGGAATTTCATTTCAATTATTATTGAAAGTGGAGAGATGACGATTCTACGTATTAAATTGTTATTAAATTAGCTATTTGTGAAGCTAAATATATAAGACATGATCTAGTCTTGTAAATACACGTTTCCCCAATTTTCAATAACTTTTTGTCCTTTGATCCGTTCGCTAATAACTTCATTCCTGCTATGATTTCTAGGTTTCTCTTTGCGATAACAAGTTCCATCGAATGAAAATGTAGATTTGATCATTAGAGTATCCGTTATCAGCGAGCCAATCAATGAGGCTTTTATCCCTCTTCAGATACCAATAGCTACCTGTTATATCCCATTCAGCCTTCCATAATGCTCATTCCCCTTAACATTCTTTGGTCTTTCAAGATATCCAGTGCTTCATATACCTAAACAGGTATTCCATGCTTTTCAAATGTGATATGTTCCCAGCATTCCACACCCAGAGACGTTAAATGATGGTATTTACTTTCTGGGTAATTGCCAGGGATGGGAAGTGTATCGATCAACGGACCCATCAGTCAATCAGCCCATCGATCAACCCAGTCCATTTTCGTTGAACCCCTGTCTAGATTTTTGTCTCGTCTAGGTCAGTATCGATATACACCTCAGACAGAGAATAATTATGGACCAAAATGAACCCACGTGTTTTTTTTTCCTTTCTCAATCCGTTGATTCAAGGTTGGAGGAACGTTGGCCTGATGATCCAATGAGTCATGTTCGCAGCTCCGGTGGTCTTTCTCCAAAAACACTCGAGCCCACAGACCCGCAGAATGTAAATCTTCCACCACCAAGAACTTTGTTTGCCCAAACTCTTGCCTGATAAAATGAAGTTTCCGGTCATCAGAAATGATGCAATTCAAATTGTGGATAATAACGTTGACTGTAGTCCCTTTTTATCGTAATTCGAACGATCATAATCCGTGTGTGGGAGCTTCGTAATCACCTGTCATCCAGCATGGGTTTACGCGTTGAAAAGGATAGGCTAGAGCTCATTATAGTGGTCAGAAAACCGGAGAGAAAGCCAAAGAGAGTGTGATTCGATCGAGCGTTGCGAGTTCGTCGGTCTCGCGTAAATTGGCTTAACGCTCTTTCCGGTCTGGGATCGCGAGGTTCGGTGCGCATGTGGACAACTTGGTGAAGCAAAGAACACGCGCTCTCTGCTCTCCCGATTTATGCCGGCTTAAAACTACTCGGGTGCTTGTTTATCGACGAGGACAGTTCGATGAGAGGACAACAACGTAAGGGGATATTGAGGCAACCGAATCCTAAATATTGAGCGATCAGTTCTTGGCATTTGAGCTAATTCCTAAGACTTAGACAATACAGTTCTTTCAGCACCCGAACGTGAAAGTTGATCGTGTAGGGTAAAAAAGGAGTTAAGAAGGAGCTTCCTGATATGAAACATTTTCAGCCAGGATTTAAGGACGGATTTCAGAATCTTGACCAACTGGAACAATGACTGATGAAAAGACCAATGACTGGAAGAACAACTGGAGAAAAAACTTCAGACTAATAATTCTCGATATTGATGTAGTGGTGTACTGCAGATGTACTTGCTAAGCTGGAGTGGACTCTCGTTTCCCATAAATTGAGTTTCGAAACGGGCTTGAGAATTTTTACATACGGGCTGATGATCTGCCGTTTTCGGGTAGCCGAGAAAGCGGTTTACCTGGTGGTCCAGACTTTGGCGAAACTCATCAGGTTAATACAACCAGATCCATTTCTACGAGCCAATAATCGACTGATGATAAAATAGATCTTCTGTCTTCTAAACCACCAATCTTGATGACTCCCCCTCGGTGTTCCAATTGTTTTCATCGACATACTAGATTCCACTTCTTTGATGCCCCTGGTTATCCTCTACCCTTCCAGCAGCAACTTCACAATGAAAACTGGAGCTACACCATCAAGTATGCCGCCACTTGACTTCGCAACGAATTCGTACTTAGAACTAGGGTGCTTTTGCATCAGCTCCCTATCTACGTGATAATGCACTTAAAGTTGGCACGTACGTACAGGCCACCAGCTCCAATTGCTCACCTCCATCTCCCTCCTCCCTTTTCTTACTTCCCGAGAAGATTGACTGTGCGGGTCGACACGTAATCTTGAACTTTGTTCGCATAACGTCATTATATTTTATGAGGCACGACGAAGTCGTATGAACCACACGCGGATGAGGAGTGGATGCACCGACTGTCACCTATATAACTGTAATATGCATAAATGGATTGTCCCACAAACTTGTAAGGGTTAAGTTTACCACGACAGCTGGTGGGCTGCGGCTTGCCGTTGGGGTGGAGTCACCCAGGGGTCTGTCGTGTAGGTTATGGAACGTAGGCACGCGAGTTCCTTGTCTATCTACGAATTCGTGTCTTGTAAGATCTTCTCACCCATCATGGCTAGGATATCTCATCTAGGGATTTCAAAAGTTGATAGTTTTTGGAAATTTCCATATGTGATATGTGCTGTACTCTAAGATAAAACGCCTTGTTAAATATGAGGCTTCGATGTTAGTAATAGTTTATAATAATATGGAAAACACTTTTCTTACTACTTTTAAATTTAATTACTCGTCAGTGGGTAAACGTGGGATCAAAGCACGAAACACTTTTTTGTAGGGATTTGAACGCTCTATCAAAAAGATCTCTTGTCGTTTTACGAATAATCTACTCTTTTGTAAGTTAACCTAGGTCAAAGTTGAATGTGGGGTAAATTCCAAAACTCTATTGATTTTCCAGCGATGCTATCAAAATTGTCGCAAAATGTCATAGAATGTTTTTTGTAGATAATTAATTTTCTTATGGAATCGTGTTATGAAGCAATTTAATATTTCAATGGTGTAATAGTTACCGTGAGTATAAATGGATGTTTGTAGCAAAGTTTCTCCTCCTGTCACATTGTTATATACATTTCTACTTAGATTACGTATAAATAAATATATGAATAAGATCCTATTTTACAGAAGTTAAAATGGTCTGCGAAATAGGTCTTACGATATTTTGCGATAAGTCTGACAGTTTCGACAGAAAATTGAACGAATCTTCAAAGTTACTGTAAACTCAACTTTAACCTTGAATAACTTAACCATTAATATATTTATCATAAAACGACAAGAGCCCTTTTTTATAGAGCATACAATTCCCAACAAAAATATACTTTAAACAGAGTTGCAGGTATATTCCTTAACGACTTATAAAATAAATAATAAGAAAGTTAAAGTTAGGCAGAGTTATAAATAACAGGGGCCTCTAAATATTAATATTAAGGGGTCATATTTTACCCAACGTTTTGTTTTACCTCCCGACAAATAATAAATGAAATTTTAAGCAAAAAATGGTAAATTTTTTATGAACAAATCGCTCGTAGTTTTGATAATCGATTAGGAAATCAATCGATCGTGATTTTGATTGAAACGATGAGGTACGACGATGATGGAGTTCAAACGCTTTTCGCGATTGAATCAAGCATCTAAACTCATGAGGGGGATATCGGGACCTGGCAAACGTGCCAAGAGCTTTTGGAGAAAGTAGGGAAGGAAGAGCAGGAGGGGAGGAGGAGGATTTCCTATCGCATGAGAAAACTGATATGCCTGGGTCAAGAAGCCGAGAGAGAGAGAGAGAGAGAGAGTCGAGAAATTCGCCCTCGTTATAACTCCGGAGAACATTAAAAGCGAGCTTCAAGGAACGTGAGCTTGCAAGCACGTTCATATCTATATATGTACCCGAGAATCTCGTACACCACGCGCGAGTTACATTCGAGAGATTAAATAGCGAAGGCCGAACGATTGATGTTCCGCATGGTATGTTTTCAGCATTCTAGGCTTGTTTGCTAATCCATTTCATAATCCAGTGTTTGGTGGACTTGCAGAACGTTCATTGGGAGGTGCATATCGACGAGAAGAAAGGGTGGAGGAAAAATCTTCGAATCCTCTGAAATCCGGGGAAGAAACATCCTCAATAGGTACTTCCTTGATGCTCTTCACTCTGAGTTTTTCTAAAACTACTAAAACCTAGCATTTTTCATTTTTTCTAAATGAGTTTTTGTGGTAAAAAATTCTTTAAGAAAAAAAATTTTTTTTAAATACTTCCAATAAAAGTATCTTTTAAAATTCCTAAAATGAAAATTTGTCCTAACATTCTTTGCGTAAAATTTATTTTGAAAACTTACTGAGTTAAAATTATTTTGAACATTTTTTGGATAAAAATTCTTTTAAAAATTCTCCAAGTGAAAAATTCATTTTCCATCCAGCATGGAAGAACTTTAGACCTTTTTACTTTTGGTCTGTGATCGGATCGGAAAGAGTGGGATCTGCGACAAAACTTTTCCGTGTCTAGACAGAGTAGATCCTCGACTAGCTGAAGGGTCGATCGCATAGACACTTTAAATCTTTCGATTTTCCTATTTCCATCCCCCCCCCCCCCTCTGGCCTCTTTCCTCGCCGACTTCACCAAACGATCCGTACGTGGCCCCGAGCCCGAAAAAGTGACTCCATAATTTCGGGACCCACGTCCGTGGGGGATTATCCGATAACGATAAATCGGTAAGCGTGCTCGCCAATAGGTTCTGGCACAGCACTTGATCCTCAGCACTGAATTTCTCAGTGCTGTGTTCACGGACACACCACGCTTTGAAACTTCACGTCACTCGAGCTCGACCCAAAATCGACCTCGTTTTATCTCTCTTCTTCTCTTCTGTCTCTCTCTTTTTCTCTATTTCTCTCTTTATAAAACCCAATGCTTCCCCATCCTTAAATCGTTTTACTTTAATTTTAAAGGCCACTGTGACATACAGATACAAATTTTAAAAAAGTGTAATTTTTTCTAAATACATGTTTACTGTTAAAAAAATATTCTCGTCAAAAGAAAAATCGTTACGATAAAGCGATCATTTTTCTTTGTTTGTGTGAAAATGTTTGTTTTTTTTAACATTAAAGATAAGAATTTTTTTTCTTATTTTCGATATTCAATTTTTTTAAAGTTACGCACGAGGCGTCACGTGCATAAATGTTTTCATAATTATTTAGAGTTCTTTTTATTGTTATTGAGTCAGAAGGCAGTTTTTGACAATTTTCCTCTGTAAAAATTATTTCCACAAATTTTTCAAGTTTTTCATTAGACTTCTAAAAACGACCAAAAGTGAGTTTTTGTTTTTTTTTATACGTCCAAAAAATGTTCACAAATTTGTCGTGTTTCCAACGCCCGATGACGCATCCGTGAGTGTACGGGGAGAAAGTCTTATCGGCGAGTCAGTTACACTGTAAGGGTTCGCATTATCTTTTTATTTATACCCGCTCGAATCGTTATCATTGCGATTGCACTATTTATAGCGCGTCACGCAGCGCGAACTCGCGGCTCGACTATACACGACAAGTTCGAGTACAAGATAAGCTTCCGGTTTTCAGTTCGTCAGGATAATACTTACACATACGTGATTGAGATCAAGAGAGCGGATCAGGAGGAGGGGGCATACGGGTGGAATCTTCCGTATTTCTTCTCGCGTGGAGTTCTCGCGTACTCGCAGAGAATCCTCGAGCTTTTTTCTTCAAGCTTTACGCCCGAACGCGCATGCGTATTCATCGCTTGCATATCACACAAAAAGGAGATCGGTGGTTGTGAGTTTTGCGGTTGAATATAAATGCAGCTAACTTGATTAACCGGACTCTGTATTTTTATTATTATTACTTATGTGCGTCTCATTATTATTATTTATTATTAATCATTGTTTTTCGTTATAATTTATTATTATTTACTATTATTTATTATTATTTATTATCATTTACTATTATATATTATTATTTATTATCATTTAATATTATTGTTTTTTTATAACATTTATTAAATTGAGTTGTATAATTTCATGAAATTTACCTAACCGAAATTTCGGATAGTAAAGTTAATGCAATTATAAAACTCTATTTAATAAATTTTATAAAATTATGGAATTGCATTTTGATAAATTATATAAACATTTTGTACATTTTTTTTATAAGTTTCTTTTTTACGAAGACAAAATGTTATGCGGAAGACATCGACCGTGACGGTACGAATTTCGATTGAAAGAGAATTGCCTGTTAGGAGGGATTTATTGAAAAAAAAGATACCGAAAAATGATGGACCAAGTTACGAGTGATGGCAGCAGTCGGGGAGTTGATCCGAAAATCCCTCCAACCCACGCACAGGTACAGATAAAAGTACAAGTGAAATTATCGCGGACCCGATATACCATAAATCATTCGGAAGTTGCAGCGGAGAACCAGAAGCCCCCTGAGATTAATCTCTTGACGCGTTTATGTGTAACAGTCACGGATTTAGCATCGGGTAGCCATATGGTGGCGTGGTTGCGCCTTCGATTGCATCGTCGCTACGATAAGAAAACTTGCGGTACACGCGCTCCTGCGGCGAGAAATCCCATTTATTTATTTTTCGTTTATTTTTAAGGCCCCCCCTCCAGACCGGAAGTTCTGCGCTCCCGGGATAAAGAGTCCTTCGATCTCGAGAGACGAAGAGGGTGCAAAGTAATATTAAATTTAGACGTCAGAGTGACATTTATATTGACGTTTTCGAGATTTTTTTCAATATTTTCGACTAAAATGGTGAAAAATGGGGGCTGCGCGTTGTGATGTGGAAAAAAATATACTTATGATTGAAAAAAATATTTGCACACTTTAAACGACATTTTTGGTAATATAGAGTTTGTGTGTTGTTTTTTGCTTGTATTTCCCCACGATTTTGTGAACTGATAACACGTGTACACGTGTTATCAGTTCACAAAATCGTGGATAAGCTATCGAATACAAAAAGTAGGTAAGGTGTTGAACTTTTTTCGAAGGATGATTAAAAAAAAACATTTTTGCAAATAGTTTTTCTCTCCTGATGTTTCTGGGCAGTAAAGCTAGAGTTTGAAAAGGATAGAGTTTCGAAGGCTGGGATTTGAGATGGTTAGGTTTAGGAAATCTGGAATTTGAAAAAGGTTGAGAAAACTAGGATTTAAAAAGGCTAGAATTTGGAAAGGTTGGAGCTTGAGAAGCCTAGATTTTGACAAAGCAAAAGTTTAAAGAAGCCGGAGATAGAGAAGCCAATATTCTGAGGCAAAAGTGAATTTTCAGAAGCCTAGAGTTTGAAAAAGACTATGATTTGTAAAAGCTGGGGTCTGATGAGGCCAGAATTTAAGGAGACTCGAGTTTAAGAAGGCTGGAGATTGAAAAGGCTAAAGTTCGAGGAGGCTGAAAGTTGAGAATAATAAATTTCAACCAGGAGTTTAAGGAGGCAAAAGTTGTAAAATAGAGAATCCTACAATTTGGAGAATTTTTGAATTCAACTATTCCCGAGTTAGCTAAGTTTTACCTGGTTACTCGAGTTTTACCCGAGTTGATTAAATTTAGCCTAGATCAAGGTTTCGAAAAACTGCTTCAGAGAGAAAAAATTTTGAAAAAAGAAAAAAATATATTAAAGCTCGTCAGGGAACGTTGCCAAGGTCTCAAAAATATCAACCTTCCATTAGTCGTTGCAGTACCTACTAGTACTGGTGCGCTACGGTCACCGCTCCGAGTTTTGGTCCTGCACCAATGGGCTAACCCCGAACGAACTTATTTGGATTTGGTCGTACGTATCACGAAGCGTGAACAGTCGGCGAAAATATCTCGTACAGTCGTGGGTATACGACGAACGCGGAAGGAAATCCCCTGGCACGTTGGTGCAGCACTATCGCTGCACCAACGTTCCGTAATCGGGGTCCCCTCGAGCACACGATACGATGTGCTTTTCGCGAAATTCCGGCGCATCGGTCGCGTCTCGCTGCACTTCGGGCGAAAAGGGAGAAGGGGGGGGGGGGGGGAGAAGACACTTCGCTGGTGCACTCGGTGGACGTTACCTACTTGAAGGCTTTTCCAACCGTATGATACGTATGTGTGGTGGAAGTATGTGTTATTATTACGTGCGACGAAATTCCACTGCAGCTCATGACCAGTGAAACAGAATTTTCGAATGATTCGCCCTGAGAGAGAACGAGCCCCATTTCTTCTCATTATTGTACGATTCTTTGACCAAAGGGGATGCAAGGGGTTAAACAAAAAAAATTAGGTAATATAAACAACTTTCTCGTTTATGTAAGAAAAGTTTGCAGCTCTATCTTGTGGAAAACAGGATCAAGTGTGACGTGCCATTTGTGTATGATGGAATGAAACTGATCTTTTTTATTTTTTTCAATTAAAAAGTACTTTACTTAAACCGTAAAAAAATCATCAAATTTGTTATGATTTTTATAAATGTTTAACTAAAGTTTTGTTTCATTTTTGCAATGACTTTGATGATTTTAACCTTGCAATGACGTTTCAGATTTTATTATTCAGCAATCATTTATAATGATCCTTATTTTATTTTGAAAAATGATTTTCAAGATTCTATTCTCGCGATTATTTACAAAATATCAAGATCACAATGATTCTTAAGATTTCGTTCTCGCCATAATCTTCAAGATTTTATTTCTACATTAATTTTAAAAATTAACTATCATGCTTTGCAATCATTTCCAAGATTCCATATTTATAATGATTTTCAAGATTTCGTTGCTCGCAATGATTTCCAAGATTTAAATCTTGCAATGATTCCCAAGATTTCAACCATGCTATGACTTTTAAGATTTTTTTGTGTACCCCCTCCTCCCTCTCCCCGTACACGTAAAAAATGCCTAATTTTTGCAAGCAAGCCCTTTGTCGGGAGAATCCGCTTTACTAATTGCGCAAGGCGGTTTAACGTCCGCAACGAGTAATATTGGCCTACGACGACGACGACGACGACGACGACGTTCGTGGAGGAGCAGGCCGGGAATATTGACCGCTGTAGCGAAAATGTAGGTCGTGCATGCACCGTGTCTTGGGACTTTGGTAAAGTGTAGTCGCATAGGGAGGAAACGAAGGTGAGGAACAGCGAGGGGGAAAGGCGGGGGGAACATTTTTAAAAAGGGAAAGTAAGATAGGACTGATAGGAAATCGAAAATTTCCAATAACTCGCTTTCCTTTCGTAGAAACGCAATATTTGTACACATATTAGTAAGACGAAAAGAAATCCATTGGGTGTTTTTTTGGGCCCAAAAAATTTATTTCAATTTTGTTAAATTAATAATGAAAAAATATAAAAATATAAATAATCAGAAAAAAGTAGTTATATTCCAAAGCTGGTAAACCCAATTTTATTGTTATGTCATGAAAAAGATAACGAGAAAGCTCAATGCCAATTGCACCATCCTCATTAAGGTAGATTCCGGTTAGAAGTCGTTGCTTATTTTTTTATATCTCTCTTTGGGTTAAACCTCCAAAAAGAGTGATTTTTGTCCAAGAAAGTTTTTTCCAACATTTTGTAGACTTTTCACAGACGTTATTTATTGTTCTTTACAGATAACAAAGTTTCTTTGCTATCATGTTCGAAAGGTAAAAAAATGTGTTTTTACAAACAAAAGGAAATATGAATTGTACATTTCAAATTGAAAATTAAATTGCCAAATTCAAATTAAAAAATGAATTTTGACATTCTTACGGTTCGTTACTTTTTACATTTCGAACAACAATGAGATCACCATTAATAACTACTGAAAAGAATGTTTAAAAGGAAACCGTTAGCTGAGAATCTTCGCTTTGTGTTACCCAAGTAACAAACGATTTTATTTTTTAATTTTCCTATTGACAGCACTTCAAGTGTCGAAATTTCCTAACACTCACTTCAGCAATATTCCTCGCATTGATCACCGGATTAATAAACAGTCCAGAAAATGCACTGTCGGTGCGATAACGATCTTTACAACGAAATAATTATTGCCATTTAATTCTGATTTCATCCGGACTCTCTTCAGATTCGATAAATGGTTCTGAGCCTATCCTTTTATTGCCTATTCCTTCAGTAAAAGGAAAGAGAGAGAGAGAGCGAGAGCCAAAGGGAAGAGAGAGAATTAATATTGGAAAAAGAGAGGCAATTTCGCGAGACTTCCGTCCGAGAGAAATTCGATTTTCGTAGGACCACGAGGATGACGTGGACGATGAGCAAAAGCCTGTGCAGCAAGACGAAAACCGGCGGAGTGCCTGGGGCGAAAAAAGAGGGTCGAAAGAAGCTACGCGAAAGACGGAAGAAACGAGAAGAGTGGAATGCAACCCCTGAGAAAACACAGTTACGTCTCCCGAATGACCCAAAATCGATTTCGAAATAAATAGAAAACAAAAGAGAAAAACAAAAATGAATTTCGTCCGCTCTTTCTCTCTCGCTCTCTCTCACGATCAATGGCCGAACGAAACATCCAGGTAGAAAGAAGCATCGAAAGAAGAACGAAAATTCTTCGCTGTTAAATAACCGAACAAAGATCGAGTGATTTTATCCAACTTCCGGTTTGTTCGCCAGACACGGTGCTCTCATTCCGCGCTTTATCAGAGCCTGATATCAGGCCCTTTTGATGCTCACGACCGAGAAACCCTTTTTTATCATCCCTTTGATGATGTACATTATGCCATGAAATACTATCGGGCTACATAAACGAATAAACAAATTCAACGAAATAAAAAAATAAAAATATAACATTTTTTCTTTTCATTTTTTGAATTTTTAATATCGATTTATTCGTGTTTACTCGTTATCTTTATTTATTTTTTATCTTTTTATTCATTTGTTTGTATTTTATGAATTATTATATATAAATTTGTTAACTATTCATTGTTTATTTCTCTTTACTTATTGGTTCGTTTATTCATTGCCATTCATGCGTTTTCCGCTTATGTATTATTATTATTACATATAATTTATAAATATGTACAAATTTATTATCTACTTATTTTTTAAAATTTATTTATTGCTATTTTATCGATCCAAGTTTTCTCGCCAACGAGATTCATCTGGAAGAAAAGAAAACCCGTATGTCAGAAAGGGTCGTCCCGCTGACCGCTCGAAAAATCAATTGGTCGTAAGACCGACTGGAGACCCGATCGCGATGACCGTACGATCGGTCGATTCCCATTTCCGGAAATCGTCCCACCGCGTGGCTAACAAGCCAAGACTTCCGGGGAGGTTGATCCCTATCTCGAATATTTTCCAAGCGGAAATTATGTTCCGTGTGAAAAGATTGGCGACACAAAAGGGCGAGGCTTTATTTCCATTTTTATCCCTATATTCAGCCTTTCGTGCAGGACATTGGCAATCCTGCATCTCGGTTTACCCACGTTTGCGTGTTTCCGAAGGCACGAGGTAGCTAGCAAAAACTCCGCGTATTTTTTTCAAACATTTAATTCAATGGAATACAATAAATTAAATAAAGAAATAAAAAATTGATTGGTCGATTAATAATCCCTAAAAAAATTTTAAAAAAAAGAACGAAAAACCAAAAATCATTAAATCAACAAATTTTTTTTTGAACCTTAAAACGAAAAATCATTTAAACATTCAAAAAATATCGCAACACCAAAAAACAAAAATAAAACAAAACGAATATCTCTTACGCTGTCAAAAAAGAGAACCAAAAACCATTTAATATCTCAATATAAAAAAATAAATAAAGATCATTGACACAGCCAAAAAAAATCGCGAACCCAAAGGACGAAAATTACAAAAAAAAATCTCTTAAGCTGTCAAAAAAAACACAACGAAAAACCATTTAAACTCTTAAAAACGAATTTAAGAAACCACAAAAATCATTAAAACTTTGAAGAAAAGTGGCTAATAATAAAAAACCAATTAAACTTTAAAAAATGAAGCTGGAAGTATCTGATATCTGAAAATGGTTATAGTCCTTCGTAAGGCCTCTGAGATAAAACGTTTAAGTGGAGAACCCAATTAAGAATCTTGTCCGGTTGGTGCTGTTGATCAATATCTAAAACGGTGAGTGAACTATCCGGAAGTTCTCCCTTTACGTGTAAATTTAGATTTCTCATGCCAGAGTATTTCGGGGTTGCCTCGATTCATATACAAGGTGTCCCAATTAAGAATGTTATCCTCGAAATGGGAGGTTGGCGGTGAAATTCCGAGGCTATTGACAGAAGCACGTGCGGTCCTCGGATCAACCCCTGAATTGTTGTTAATTTTGAAAGGCAGCCAATGAGGCGCGCTTCTTCAGCGGGCTTAGCCTAGAAATAATTATTATTTTTAGACGTTTAGTGTCATATCGCAGGTCCATGTAGATATATTTTTATACCTTGAAAACAAACCCACCATTTATTTCGTCTTGAACTTTCCGTTTCTAGGAAAAAATGTCGAAAAAATATTCTAGAAAGGTTTTTCGCATTTTCCCAGTCTAATTTTGCACTTTCAGCAAAATTTTGGGCATATTCGTAATCAGCGGAAAATTTCCCATTAAATAGAGACCTTTAAAAATCTAAAAACGGGAAAAAAAATTTGTCGTCTTCCCTGGTCACTTTTCCAGAATCTCAGAAATCACGATATTTCAAAAGGTCGTAGAGTAGGCTTTTTCTATGCGATGAAGATTTATTTGGTGTGTTTTGAAAAGGTTTTTGCCTGACTTAAATAATGCCGTTGGAATCAGATCGATATCTCTTGTAGTTTCCCCGGAAAGCTCACTTGAAAAATGGCAAAAAAAGAGGCAAAGGGGTATGTATGGAAAAATTGGGAAAAATCGATGGTCCAACTTTGAAATTCTGCCAAAAATCGAAAAA